>JACXGM010006853.1:13828-32108 GCA_016801145.1 Umbra pygmaea | reverse complement strand
TGTGTGTGTGTGTGTGTGTGTGTGTGTGTGTGTGTGTGTGTGTGTGTGTGTGTGTGTGTGTGTGTGTGTGTGTGTGTGTGTGTGTGTGTGTGTGTGTGTCTGTCTGTCTGTCTGTCTGTCTGTCTGTCTGTCTGTCTGCATTTTACATGTGTCTGTACATTGGTCTTTTGTGAAATCTGTGTAAACAACTGTCCAACATTCCCTCTCTTGGATCGAAAAAACTCAAGGAGCCGAATGATTCTCTTATAGAACTCCTGTTTGAGGTTCTTGCCCACAATCCTGCTGAACACCGTGAACACCTGAAAAATACAGAGAACAAAAAACTGAACTTAGATAAACTGAACTAGACAAGGCAGCTAAGCCATCTGCAATGTAGTGCTATATGAGTTGAAATGTTGCTGTTTAAATAAAGAAACATCATACCCCAAATTAAAAATACAGATGTTTTCCTTAAAGAGGACAAGAAAAATATACACTCACCTAAAGTATGCTGCAGTCCTGTTGGCGAAAATGCCTTGTTGATGCTAGAGGTCAGAGGAGAATGGGCCGACTGCTTCAAGCTGATAGAAGGGCAACTTTGACTGAAATAACCACTTGTTACAACCGAGGTGTGCAGCAAAGCATTTGTGAAGCCACAACACGCACAACCTTGAAGTGGATGGGCTACAACAGCAGAAGACCCCAACAGGTACCACTCATCTCCACTACAAATAGGAAAAAGAGGCTAAAATCTGTATCTGCTGTACTGGGTGTCTCCCTGAAGACTTCATCAGATGAGCCAGGTACCAGCTCAATGACAGGCATGACTTTAACTGTTGGTTTTTCTGGAAGTTCTTCAGTATCTGTCAGATTGAATAGTTCATTATTGAATTCAGGGTCTTGGTATTGGAGACTGAAGTTATGATGAACTCCCAGTGATTCTTTAGGCTTGCTTTTCAAATCTTTAACTGTAGAGGACCTTGTGGTTAGGATGACTTTTCTCATATCCGCTTCTGTTTGAATGACCCTGAAGGTCGTCTTCTGCTTTGCATTCATCTTGGGAATAGAAACAATAATTAGGTAATTACAAATAAAAAAAGAGAAGCTACAATACATACATCTTTATGTAGAGGTGCAATGTATCATCAAGAAATCGTTTTACACATCTATGTAATAAGAGAGCTGCAACGATGAATGGACTATTCTCCAACTATTTTATAATTGAGTGATGATTTCAAGTCAAAATTTTTGAGAATGTTACACTGGGCATTGATATATACTGATCACCATTTTATGAACCAAACTATGAGATACTACTCTGACAAAAAAAACTTGGGAATTCTCAAATTCATGGATGTCCCATGAGAATAAAGTGGTAAATCCAATAAAACAATTCAAATTCACAAGAAATCCCTACTTAAATGTACAAAAAAAACATTTACAAAAGTCAAATTTAACATGAGCTCTAAAATAAGATACTAAATATTCCATTAGAGCCTACATTGATTGGAGAAATCACACTTTGGCTTCTTAACACAGAATATAAAACCTGAGGATCACTACTAAATGATCACCATATCAGTATAATTGAGCTCTTTCAGCTGCACACACACAGACAGGGCTTACTGCTGTCATAGATGAGTTCAAAAGATCTCAAATGGTACCATGCAGTCATCTCATTGCAAACAAAGAGGATCTCAGTGTTAAGTGCCACTATCTGTTTGATCTGCCTAAATGAACCAGCACATGAACCAACAGAAATGATCATGCAGTCACAATATCTAATTCCATCTACATACACTGATGATGCAACAAGAACTGAGTAAGCTGAGGAACTCTCTGGCAGAAAACCTGTCAAGGAAATATACCGACTCTTCAGTGTGCTTTGTTGCGACAGCCAACTCAAAAATGTATTTTAGGAGCAGCAGAATGTTCCATGCATTGTTTTATTCAGGAACTTTATGGCCAATGATAAGTGGGAGCAGCCTGAGTAGGGCCCAGTTCTCATGGCCATTGCCACCTATGGTCCATTTGGTAGAGAAGCCATGGGCAATTGGCTGAGGCTGGTCAGTTTTGTCATGAAAAGCATATTCAAAGGTTTTCATGGCATGGTTCAGTGTTTCTATGGTGAAATATTAATTAGAAATCATGTCTGAAATGCAGAGGAATAACTCAACAGGAACAATGCCTTCCAAAAGGTCATGGAGGATGTCAGGGGAGTACCCACGGACAACATGAAAGTGCTAGTCCAGACCATCAGTCAATACACACCCTCCTTTCACAACATACCTTTTTGCCACAGTGGGATCCTGCTTTACCTACTGCACCTGCTGGTTGTGAGTGTCTATATTGCGGGGTTTAAAAGCACCGTAAAGCTTTCGAAGAATCCTGCCAGAGAATGAGCAGCCAGGTTATTAGCAGCCATATATAAAACTGTACCTTTGACACATTCTCCCAACCTCTCAACATATACAACATGTTGCTCCAAAGAAGCCAGATCGTGAATGAGAGGGCGGAGAATTTTAGCGTAGCGTAAACTTAGCGTAAGAGGCTTTACATAAAACAGCAAGCTGAATGGAGTGTAGTGTGGATTTGTATTTTGATTGCACATTATCTATCACCCAATAGATTGCAGTCACTTTGTGTTTCTTTCTAGATGTTCCAAAAAGATTGGACACTTCAAAATCCTCTGTATAAAGTTCAACAGTGATTTTGAATAACTCCCCTTTAAGGAGGTCATTGTCATTACAGAACGAGCCATCTCTGTATGAACTGTACTCATGTTGCACATGCTTTTGGACGGGAAGAGCTTTGTCCAAAACATCTGCCCTATTCAACATGTTGTGTATGTCCCACCCAGCCCAGTGAGGGCTGGTGTGTGTGAACTTAGACTGAGCCCTTGTTTTACGTGTGTATTTTGTGTATATTATTATTCAGTGCTATGCATGGTGGTTCGGTTCAGTTTAATCACGTCTGTTCCTTTAAGTTTTATGACCCCTCTCCTCAGTTTGGCTGTTGTTATGAGAGTTGCTAGGTTAGGGTAAGCTAGAAATTGATTAGTGAGTGCTGTGTTAGGCTGGCTAGGTAGTTAGCTAGTATCTTTATAAGCAAGCCAAACTAGGGAAGAGGTGTCGATTATTGAATTGCTGTTGGTCAAAGTATTGTTTGCTGTTCGGTCGGAGACTATCTACAGTGGTGAAAAGTGAGTCCCTGATGTATCATGTTTAATGCGTACGCTCTGTTCTTATGCTAGTATTTCAGTGTCCATACCACTGCGAGAGTACAAAGCAGTATAGGGTTATTCGTTGTGCCATGTACTTCACTATGATCCTGCTATATGTTGTATATGTTCCGAATTGAGCAAGTAAACAAACAAGTGCCGACGTGGTAATATGTCTTGGTCTCCCATCTCTCTCAATACACCACTACACCGTAACACTGTAGCATTGGATGCAAAGGAACATATACAGCACTAGATTTTTTTTCTCTTTCAATAATGTACTCCACTGGTTTAACCTCTGTTAAGTTTTTATTAACATATGCTGCTCTCCTTTTGTTGTTGATAAGGGGCCGTCCTTGAATTTGATGATCACATTGCTCTTTACAGCAGCCCTGACTAACTCTTCCACAACTGAATCATCTACATCTGTATGTTGTTTCAAAATGTCTTTGAGTGCATTATGTAGCAGTGGCTGGGATAGTTCATGCATCGGACAATATTATTATTGTCCTACCTGTATTTCAGTCAATGTGGCTGTATGTTTTACTCAGCCTGGTGTAATTTGTAGTAACGTACAGGTAGATTGCAGTAACTACATTGGAAGTAACACGCCTCCCATTCAGTGCAAGTGACTGAATTTTAAACTACTTATTGGAACGGTTACAAGAAGTGATGAGATTGTGTTAACAACATAATGCAGCAATAAGAGCAAACTGGAACAAGGATTGACACTAAAATATAGCAAATTATACTTATCAAACAGAGGGAATAAGAAATAGAGGCCTGCCTCTAACAACAGCCTGCTTCAAATAAAAGCCGGTTACCTTCTGCAGTAGAGGTAAATAAAGGCCCGGGTTTTTATTTGAGGAAATATGATATATTCTACGGTGAGGCTAAAGATAGGCAATTCCAGTGTCCATACAACCCAATGTTACTGAGGCAGCGCAGGAGTCCCATCCACTTCTTGACGTATGCACTGACTGTCCTCTCCAGCTTCTCAACTTTAGAAATGGAAAACTCATACCCCGTTAAAGGCCACAGTAGGCGAGAGAGCAACCCAAACTGCAGACACCACAGCTTCAGCTTGCCCAAAAGTGAATCATTATCAATACTGACAAGGCCTTCGATGGTTTCTTCCCTCAGTTGATCACACTGCTCTGCATCTTTGAGACTTGTGTTGTACCACCATCCTAGGCTCTTCACAGGAAGCTCTGATATCAATGGAATGGGTGTTTCATTGATGTTGAACCTTTGGTCGGTAAGCTTTCCTTTGATGATGGATATGCTCCTAGATTTACTGGGTTTCACCTTCATCGTTGCCCATGTGATGTTGGAGTGAAGCTTCGCTAACAGTCGTTTGGTACAGTCAATGGTTGAGGTCAATGTGGTCATGTCATCTATATAGGCTCAAATCGGAGGTAGCCGCTGCCCAGTCTGCTTTCGCTCCTCTCTCCGACTACCCATTTAGATGCCCTAATGATCACCTCCGTTGCCATGATGAAGGCTAGGGGGGATATGATGCACCCTGCCATGATACCCACTTCCAATGATGTTGTATATTCTGCAGTTGTTATGCAGAATTGCTAATCTTTGAAATAGTTTATGTTGAAGGCTTTCCAGATGACAGAATGTGGGACGGATCCAAAAGCATTGGCCAGGTTGAGGAATAAAGCATGCAGGTCTCTTCCTTCCCTTTTTGCAGATTGCACACAGCAAATTCTCTGGTGTAAAATCAACACCCTAAGTGTTAAATTAACACTATCATTGTTTTTTTTAAACAAAACCTCAAGGATTTGTTTAACCAGCAATCCTAAACGAAGCGAAGCCCCGTCTAAGGCTTCTTCCATACCCATGACAGGGTAGACAATGAAGAACACCAAGGTAAATATAACACCAAGGATGGCAGGACGATTTAAAATACAGAATCATCTCTCATCACCCATGAACATTTACTCGAACCATCCTGTGTCCTATATAGGTGCAGCTCCAGATGTCACCATTCCCGTAACCAAACAAGATCTCACAGGCCTAACCCACCTAGAGTTCTTCACATTACGTGGACCCAGAATGTTGATACGGCAAGAGGAGTCACAACCATATCTTTGGTAACACTTACTCGTTTCTTCATGGTTGATGAATTACAGACCTGTGCCAACAATGATGGTCTTGACATCGGCAACTGAATTGACGCCTGATCACTGGGCCTCAACACCCAGCTCACAGCCTTTTTACCGTAGATGCTTTTCTTTAAAACACCATATTCACCTGCTAACGCGTCATGCAGCCTGTTACGAGTCTTGGTGAGCGAATCCAAGACATTTCTCCCAGATTTAACTGGGTCAGAAAACCATACTGAAGCACAATAGTGTTGAATGCTTTTGTTGCTATGTTGGCACTTAATCAACCTTGCAGGTGTGACTGTTTCTAACAACCCATTTACAGTTTTTTCCGATTGCTAAAACACAAAAAGTGAATGCTCAGACCAAAGCGTCGAAACCGTAACGTTTGCATGCATTTGGTACACTCAGGCACCAAATGAATAAACACAATGTCGGCAAGGCACCCTAAACAATTCTGTAACACACAGTGCAAAACACTACACACATCGTGCATGTGTTACACACTTTGGCCAATGATGAAACACTCTGCAGTCAGCACGTCCATTCAATAGTTAAAACACACATGACATTAGCAACACTCCCGCACACATCGTAAAATACTTAACCCGTAACTGAACACCAATCAGTCACTATATAATTCAGGTATCAATTGTGAATATGAGGGCTGAAGGAGAGAGGAGAACAGGGAAGAGACAGGGAGGGAAGAGGGAGAGGAGATAGAGGAAGAGACGCTGGTAAAAACCAGACATCGGGACTGAAACATCATCCGCCAAAGGGCCATCAAGAATGTCGCCAGGCAGTGCGGGGACAACATCACCATGTGTGCAGCCCTTAGTGGTCAGGGGGTCCTCCATCATCATGCCACCCTGGGTCCCTACAACACTGCACACATACTGACATTTCTGCATGGACCAACCAGGGCAGCCCATGTTCGTTGTCATCTGGGATAATGTCAGTTTCTACTGCCCCCTTATTTCCCGGTCCTCAACCTGATAGGGGAATTATTTTCGGCATGGCGGTGAAAGGTCTATGGCCGCCTACACATGCACGCGTGCTACTCCTGCGAGCAATGGAGGAGGCATGCGGAGACATCGAGGTGGGCTCGATCCACGGGTGGATACGCCATGCCCGGCGATATTTTCCCGTTGCCTGGCAAGGGAGAACATCGCCTGTGATGTGGACGAGGTGACGTGGCCCGACCCCAATCGACGGAGTGATCCCTGACTTGTAATGGGAGTTGTTTTACTACCTGTACAATGAATCACTGAAGCTTGGTTACGGGAATAAAAACAGTTTAAAAACTACAAATGACAGAAGTGTCTTGAGTAAAGTTGACCAGTGTGTTGTGTCTGTTTGACTGTTTGTTGTTCATGTGCATGTGTGTTAACTATTGATCTGAAGAGGGCCTTTTGAAGTCAGAGTGTTAAGTTTTGATTGCAGAATGGGAGTTTTGATTGCAGAATGGCAGTTTTGATTGCAGAATGGCAGTTTTGACATGGCAGTTCAATCATAATCTTCAAGTGTTGTGTAAAGCATTCTTGTGTGTTGAGTTTTGACTCAATGAGCCAAATTATGCATTTTGAGTGTTAGCAATTGAAAAAAAGTGTAACTCCACGTCACAAACGCTGGGTTTGTGATCCTTTCTGAGTGGAGTAGGTTTTTACACCTGATACCTAGGCGCCATTATGGGACCATTTACAGAGTTGTAAATTGGGGGAATATGACAGATTTCTCCCATTTGTCATGCTTGTGCGCGGGGCACTGAACAGGCAGGAAACACAAGGGCGTCTTTATCTGATGCTAGATAGGGGGTGTCGGGTTTGTCTAAAACCTTTAGATCGGGGACAGCTTTACCATCAGCAAGATTGTTACCTAACAGAAGAGATACTCCCTTTACTGGCAACTTAGGCACTACTCCAACACGGAAGCGGCCGGACACAACAGACGACGACAGGTAAACCCAGTGTAATGGTATCGATATAGTACCCATTTCTACTCATGTCAGTAGAACATGTGACCCACAATAAGACTCTTTAGACCAAGGCATAACGTCAGACACGATTATTGATTGTGCTGCCCGTGTCGTGCAACACAGTAATCGGCTATTTGTCTGATAATCCCTCGCTCAGAGAAACCCAACCATCATATATATAGGGACTGTACCCTACGGCAGGCTCCTTTGAGCACACTAAACCCACACTTTTAGGCTTATTGCGAGGTGGACATAAAGGGGCATTAGGCTTGGTTTTTAGCACAGGGCAGTCAGCTATCAGGTGACCTATACGATGGCAATATAAGCATTCCCTCTCATTCCTACCAGGACCAGTGGGACCACGAGTTGTTCTTACCACCTGTGGAGTGCTCACCCTATGGTCGTTAGTATTTGGGTTTTAAACACAATTTAATGTGTAATTTTGGGTTAACGAGTACTCGTCTGCCATTACTGCTGCTTGTGCTAAAGTTACTGCCTTTTGTTCATGTAAACGAATAACAATTGTCACTGGCAGGTGGTATTTGGAAGTCCTCTAACAGCATCAACTCCCTAATGCCTGCATATGTGGAGACCTTGCTAGCAGCACACCAGCGGTCAAACAGGGACTCCTTGTCCCTCACGAACTACACATATGTTCTACCGCTACCCTTTCTATGGTTCCGGAAGCGCTGTCTGTAGGCCTACGGCACCAATTAATAAGCTCTTAAAACAGCAGCTTTTACAATTTCATATTGTCCACTCTCATCTAGGAACAGAGACGCCACAGCCTCTTGGGCCTTCCCTGTCAACTTGCACTGAAGCAATAGGGGCCATACCTCTTGGGGCAGTGAAGAGCCCCTGCTACACCCTCGAAAGCTGAAAAGTAGGAATCGACCTCCACCTCGCAAAATGGAAGTACTATGGCTATACTCTTACTCAGTCGAAATGGCTCTATTTACGGGTTGAGGAGCTGCACCAGTCTCAAGCTCCATTTGCAATATTTGAGCCTCTTTATCTGTCTAAATTCTTTTCAGCTCCAGCTCTTTGTCAGTCTTTATTTTCCTATCCTCCAAGTCATACCTTCTCTGTTGTGCCTTGTCCTTCAGGTCAGCCTCAAGACGGGCCACACGCAGCCTGAGCCTAGCAGTCTCCAATGATCTACCCGCCGACTCAGGAATGGATGGCTCAAATTTGGGTAGGGTAAAAGGTGCCCGAGTTTCATCTTCCAAACTGCCCTTCGGCCGTGCGGGCGAGAGACCTGTATGCACCTCTTCCCCCTCCCCATCTTTCTAAAACTACTTCCAGTCTATTTAGACACCGTTCATCTGTAGTGGGCTGCGACGGCTATGAGACCTACTTTGTTCCGTTTTGTTAGTTCCACAATGGAGGGACTCTTAATAAACAACTCTACAGCTAGCGATGCCATACTGACTTACGGAACATGGAGTACAACACTACAACACCAACTACAAACACTAGAGACACACACGCATGTAAGGTTGACCAACACGAGACAAATAACAATGCTAACAACAAAAAGCGATGTGTCACGTTTGATATGTGTGGTTTTAAAACATTTGTTAAATAAATTAACAAATCTTGTGTAAAACGGTAACACTCCCACAAATGTTCATTTAGATACGGAAGCAGATCAATGTCTTATCACCCTCTTACGGCGGATAATATTTGGTATTATCTGTGCTTCGACATTCACTTATGTCATCTTCTAAAGGCCACGCTATGCTCCGTAACCTCCCCGAAACAAACGAACAGTGGAACATAACCTGAACATAACCTGGACATAACCTGAACATAACCTGAACATAACCTGCTCCGGAGAGTGAGTTGCTATGGCAACTTACATACCCTGAAAGTTACCTCCGTTTTTGGAACCGAAAGCTGAGGTTATCCGCTTACTTACCCTGAAACTTACCCAGTTATGTCACATAACCTGCTTTCTGGAAACCCCCCCAGGGGGAACCAAAACATAACAAAAAACATAACATAGCATATTCTTATACACAAGAATAATCCAAACTATATCTATAAGGAGTCCATATAAAGTCTCTACATCGCAGCCCTTCCTGGGCCGGATGTGACATATATGAATAAACTTGCCTTGCCTTAAAACTGTTAAACCTAAAATATGTAGTTTTTGGCTGCTAGGGGTCTCTCAATCAAAACAATAGCAAAAGATGTACTTGGATGATGTCGGGAGGTTGCGTGGGATCATGGGTTTGTTATCGTCGTCAATGACAACCTTCTAATCTAGCATCTCCGGCAGAAAAAATGTTCACTGACAAAGTAATGTATTGTTAAAAAAATTATTTATTCACGTTATGTTTGGCGGTTCCCTGGAACTTAAAGCAACTAAAGCAGTCAAAGGTTATATGACCTTATTGACGGAAGACAAAATGAAACGTCCCGTGTCTTCAAATTATTAATAAAAACAAAAAGATCAAATTATGAACCAAAGTGAAGCCCCCGAACTTGAACCTATTATTGGCTCTAGAGTAAAACAGGGCATGGTTACGTGGTAGGTGTTCATGTTTACCATACATTTTAAAACCAAGTGTTCTTTCAAAGACATTCAAGTCTTGTTTAACCTGCAATAATGTATATGAAGAATAAAAATGATAAAGTATGGACCAAAAGCATGTCTCAACAAGTAGTGAGGAAAAGAATACAGTTTTCTTGTCTTAAGAGGAAGAGCAGATGTGCTGATTCATGGTTGTAAATAACATTTGTCAGCATTTGTGGAAAGACAGTTAAGTTTTAGTCTGACCTTTATTAGAATCAAACGACCTGGTCAGGGACTTAGGTTTGTCAAAAGCAAAAGCAGAACTACAGCACTGTAAAGAAAATGTTGTTTCAACCACTTTTTTCCAGTCAACTACAACCCCAATTCTGAAAACATTGTGACAATATGGAAAATGCATAGAAAAGTAATTTGAAAATTCACTTCCTTTACTATATTGAGAAAACATTATTAACACATTATTTTACGTTTTAATTTGTGAATTTAAGTTATTATTGAAAATATATACACTCATTTCAAATCTGATGACTACAAAACACTCAAAAACAGTTGGGACAGTCGAATGTTTACCCGTGTGTAACATCACTCTTTCTTTTAAAAACACTTACTAAGCAGTTGGGTACTGAAGACACCAGTTGGTTCAGTTTAGCAAGCAGAATTTCCCCCCATTCATCTATTATGCATGTCCTCAGCTGCACAACTGTACTTCATAATGCATCACATATTCTTAACACTAGAACCACCAGGCCTTCCACACCATCTATTGTACTCACGCCACTCAGCATCATTGGCATACACATTATCCTCATTAAAAGGAGACAGGTTCAGACTGCAGGTAGGCCTCTTTGCTTACACAACCATGCGCTTGTAATCTGGGCAGCGTCTGGAAGGCAGCATATGTTATGTGTACATATCTTTCTGCATTACCAGTGCCCTCACAGATGTGCAAGTTACCCATGCCATGAGCACTTGTAGTGGAATGAGAAATGTATTTTGGGATGAGCATTCAGTCATATGGTATCTCCTCTCAAGTGGGGGCATTCTTATCGCACATCTATCACCCCAGTTGCTTCCTCAGAGGAGCTGACAGACAGGGTGGGGAGATAAAATAACCTCACTCCTTCAGAATGAGATATACACAGAAGGACAAACCAACAACCTATTCAGCGATCGTGTGAGTGTTCCAAACTTGGTTTCCCTGCATCGCGAGATTGCTCCCTAGCTTTTCTCTGAGTCCAGCCATAGGGAGTAACTTAATTCTGTCCTTCATACTGTGTTACTGTATGGCTTCTGCTTTGCATAGTAAAACTTTTAACTTGCAACTGTGGATGACAAAATTCTAACAAAGTATTCCTGAGCCCATGTCAGGATATCTGTTACAGACTCATGACGGATTTGCAGACAGTGACGTCTAAGGGATCGGAGATCACAAGAATTCCAAAGTAGTTTTTACACACCAATTATTGACCGGATTTCTTGACTCCTTTAATTATACATTGGTTATATGACCAAAATCCTAGCGATTTGTCTCTGGGGAATGTTGTTCTAAAAATGTTGGATTATTCGCTGATGCATCTGTTGGCAGATTGGCAACCCTCAACCCATGTTCTTGAAGGACTAGGCCTTTTTTGGAGGCTCCTTATAAACTATGATTACATGATTACACACCTGTTTCACATCTTATTTCAAATTGTTACCTCGTTATTGGTACTTTTTCAGAATTGGCGTTGTAGTTTAATTGGCCTTTTTCAAGAAAAGGAGTTGAGAGTTCTACTAAGGGGCTTTTATTAAATCATGCACATGAGAAAGAAGAGCTCACAGTCCAGAGACTGTTTGATAATATATTTTAGTGGAGTGGTGGGGTGCACTCTTTTATAGCAGAAAATAATTAAGTTACCTATAGTTCACAATACAGCATAAACATACACTTACAGAACGAAAACACTAGCGGAATGCAGTGTTCTTGCCTTGCGAGAAAGAGTTCCTGATTTGTGTTTGTAAAAATCATTTGCCAGAATGTGTGGGAAGTTCAGTTTTAGTTTTAGTTTCAGCTTTATTAGAATTAAACAATCTGGTCAGGGACTAAAAGCAGAGTAGTAAACTGTAAAAACAACACATTTGTAGTTTAATCTTATTTCCAGGCAACTAAAGTATCATAGCTTGTAATTTACCTTAACTACTAAAAGACCACTTCATTATTTTCTCAGTAAAATTAACTATTCCTAATTTAACAAAATCTCCAGATATGTTAAATTGACATTTTGAGTTGTTTAAACCTGCACTATGTAATTTTTTTTTAAATACAACAACAAAAAATTTGGACTAGTAAACCTTAAGAACAGCATATTGGATCCAGGGATAGAAAACGTAAACTTAAATATTACAAAATATAAACAATAGTTGTAACCAGAGGCAGGTGCCCCCTCAGATTTTTGAGCCAAATGAATGTTCCTTTTAATATCTGTATTTGTGGGCACCTGTTTCCGTGTGTTGTGCACACTGTGCCCCCTTAAAAAGAAATAGGTGTATGACGCTTCTGGTTGTACCGACTCAGAGCAAAATTCTAAATGTAATTTAATAATGAATAAGGTTCAGTTAGATAGGTCAGGTTAGCATGGTTCGGTACACAGGGATATTCAGGATGCCAAATCAGAATCCAAGGATAAACAGAGGCCAGGCAGGCCAGGCAGGGTTCAGTACACAAAATAGTTCCAACAGTACAATATCAGGATCCAAGGATAGTCAGCAGGCAGGCAGAGTTCAGTAACACAGGATGTCACAGGTCAAAAATACAAAAGGGCAGAATCCAAAAAATTAGGCCCCAAGGAAAAAAGGTCAGGACAGAATAACTGAAATAGGCAGCTGAGGAATATAGTGTTCAGTAAATCATTAACAAACAATACCTTGCAAAGAGGAAAACAAACACAGGTATATATACAGAGGAAAACAAACACAGGTATATATACAGAGGAAAACAAACACAGGTATATATACAGAGGATAACAAACACAGGTATATATACAGAGGATAACAAACACAGGTATATATACAGAGGATAACAAACACAGGTATATATACAGAGGATAACAAACACAGGTATATATACAGAGGATAACAAACACAGGTATATATACAGAGGATAACAAACACAGGTGTATATACAGAGGATAACAAACACAGGTATATATACAGAGGAAAACAAACACAGGTATATATACAGAGGATAACAAGAAACAGGTGTTCTGAATTCAGGTGAATGGAATTTGGGCTTGAGGGATGCATTGAGGGTTCATAGGGAATCAGGATGTTGGGATTGCTGGTGTATGGATGCGTTCATAGGGAATCAGGATGTTGGGATTGCTGGTGTAGGGATGCGTTCATAGGGAATCAGGATGTTGGGATTGCTGGTGTAGGGATGCATTCATAGGGAATCAGGATTTTGGGGATTGCTGTAGTCCAGGGAGCAGGAAAACACAAGGGCATACATACATATGCTATACATAAAAGAAAACACTGGAAACTAAGCAAGACCGAACTCAAAGAATGAAAACAAAACAGGACAGGTCACAGGATACAGGGACATTGATACAGGGACATTGGGGTTGTAGCAGGGCATGGAGCTGCCACAGGGATTGAGGTAGCAACAAGGACTGGAGCTACAGCTGGAACTGGGACTACAGCAGGGACTTCCACAGGCTTCCAAATTGCTCCCACATCTTCCCTAGGATTGTACCATTGACATCCGACCAGCCGCTGTACTACCCATGTCTCATGTGTAGCCCTTATCATATGTGGAAACAGATACTATGGAGACGTATGTCCCAGAATCCCTGTGTCAGAGGTACATACACCCCTCCACCCGCCACTTAAAGGTTATTTATTGTCAAGAAGAAAGACGGAGGTCTGCGCCCTTGCATTAATTTTGCTCCCCTAAATCAGAGCACTGTTTAGTTTGGAATTGTCATGGTTTCCCCTGTGTCTCTATGTTCTGATTTTACTAGTTCTTGTTTCATTACTATCCCCTGGTTTGTGTTAGTCATTAATAGAGGTGGGTAAGAGCACTGTTTAGTTTGGAATTGTCATGGTTTCCCCTGTGTCTCTATGTTCTGATTTTACTAGTTCTTGTTTCATTACTATCCCCTGGTTTGTGTTAGTCATTAATAGAGGTGTGAGTATGAGTACTTTTCTGGGCATGGCTGAGTTCACACATTTTTGGTTTCTCATTAAGACCAAAATGACCAGGAAAAAGAAGTTCATAACTTACCAGTGATCTGTGAAATGAAAACAAAGAGTAAAAAGGTATTAGTTATGGTCAGTGGTTAGTAATTAACTCCCCTTACCAGGTAAGTTAGGTTGTAACTGCAAACTTCCCAAAACAGATGAACCGAGCAGAATACTCTTACTTTAGTCATTAGTGCATGTATATAGTTTACCCGTTTCCTTGTTTCTTGTCAGTCATTTTTCCTGTATATGTGGTTCCTGTTTCATGTTTCAAAGCTTCAAGTTCAAATTGAGAATATTGTAGATCACAAGTTTTTCTAGTAGCCATTAGTTCCTCAGTTTTGGTTGTTTTGTTCATTTGGGTCCAGGCACAGGTAGGGCTCAACCTGTGCAGAGCACATGCCCTTTTTGTCCTTACACTCTGAAGTGCCCTTTTTTTGGGTGGTGGTGTTTTTTTTTCAATAAATCAATGCTATTGGTCACCCTTTACGTCTTTCTGTCTGTTTTACAAATATTTAGCCAATGGAAGTTCTTAAAAAGAGCTTGTGTATATCTTGGTCAATCCTCAAACTGTCAGTAAACCTGTTAACTCCACCCCCTCTATCCTGACTGATGCCTCGTCTCCATTGTGAGGCCACCTAGGCTATACTAGTTGGTTCTAGGTAGGCTTCAAACCAGGCGTGGGGGGTTGGTATGTCTCCACTGACTTCAGTGGAAAGTGGGCTCTGATGTCTTTCGCGGGATAAACATTCCTATGACGTTTTTTTACGATTTAAGACGGTGTAAGACGTATATTCTTAGTATATACTTTGTATTTACTGTCTAGCTAAAGTGTTGTAATTTCATGCCTTTTAACTGGGAAATTAAATGTTATTCATTTTAACCGAACTCTGTTTGCGACATTCCAAGTTTATTCCTCAGAATATTTCTGGTGGAGATAAGAACAGAATGACATATATAATGAGCCTTGACTCTTGGCTTCCCTGAGTCGTGAGCCTGTAACTAGCTGTTCTCTGATACAGGCTGAAGAAGGTAACGTAGTTCAGCCTAATGGCACGGCACGGCCTGTCGAGTCAGCAAATAGTGAAAGTCTGAGTCAGTTTGCCCGTGCCAGGCTTGGCCCAGATTGGTTCATTCACCAGAGAGAGACGTACCCGACCGGCCTGCCCGATCCGACATTCTATTGTGATTGCCGCAGGTTAGACAAGGATTCAGCAAAACGGGACCAGATCCGAAGGCCATTATAGTGTGCGGTTTTGGGCGTTAGCCTAGCTACATATCTGAACTCAAGACCCGCGAGTTGCAAGCCCTGTGTCTTATGAATGATCCTTCCATCTTCTAGGCATCTTGGTTTATTCCACTACATGTGTTCAGCATGTTTCTTTGGTCCACAGGGTACTTGGAAGACTGTTGGAGCATGACTTGTACGTCAAGGGTGTCATTTTTCCAGCACTCCTTCCTTGGAATATACCTCTCCACTTCAGAGGTGGAGATGGAGGATTTGCGCATTGAAACAGTGTTAAATTGGCTGACCATGGTTAAAACAGTGCAACGTTTCCTTGGTTTTGTTCATTGTTATTGGAGGTTAATTCGTGGTTTTGATGAGGTAGCAGCTCCGATCAGCTCCTTTATGAAGGGTGGACCCGCAAAACTCTACTGGACTGCAGAGGCAGAGCTTTCCACTCACTGAAGGCCCCATTTTTCTCGGATCTGGTGTTGGCCCACCCTGATCTGACCTTGCCCTTCGTCGTGAAGGTGGATTATACTGAGGCAGGGGTTGGGGCAATTCTGTCCCAATGGTCAGGTATCCTGGCTAAGCTACGCAGCTGTCCCTTCACTCCTGTGGAACGGAATTACGATGTAGGTGATCGTGAGTTGCTGGCTGTTGTGAAAGCCCTTATGGCATGTGGGCACTGGCTCACGGGTGGTAAATGCCATTTTCTCTTACAGACTGACCTCAGTAATCTGCAGTAGATCCAAGCAGCGAGGAGACTGAACCCTCGCCATGCTTGGTAGTCACTGTTCACTGCCAGGTTTGGATTTTTCTTCATACAGTTGTGCTCAAATGTTTGCATAGCCCTGGAGAATTGGTAATAGATGTACCATTTTAAACATGCGACTCACATACCAAAGATCGAATCCACGCTGACACTTTGCATGTATTTTCTTTTCTATTCCAGTATGGAGGACCAAGTCTGCCAAAAAAATAAATAAATAAATAAATAAATAAATATATGCATCAAAAATATTTATACATAAAAATATACATAAAAATAGACAAATATAAAATTATAGCTACATTTATTAATAAAAATTATTTCCCTATTTATTTATTTCCGTGATCATTTATTTCAGTTTTTATACATTTTTATATTAATTTATTTCCATATTCTTTTATTTCTGTATTTATTTATTTCCGTATATATTTATTTCTGTAATTCCAGATCCTTAAGCTAATGAGCAGGCTGTCAATCAAAGCTTGTCACGGTGTCACCTTTTTCCCATTGGTTGATCGGTATCAGAGTGTGAAGATTGATTGTACATGCCTAGATTACTACGTTAGTAGGCATCATACAGTCTCTTGCCAGAGATTTGAGTCTTGGCTACCCTAGGTGAAAATGCTAGCTTTGATTATTATTTGATTATTAACTTTTTCGCTTGGAGGGTCTGGCTGAAGGTTTATTGCAATAAGCATCATCTTAAGACACAGAAGTTGACCCTGCAGTGTAGGAATTTGCATGAAGTGTGATCACTTAATTTTTCGATTCCGTTAATGCCGGAGCAGTCGGACGCCCTTCTCGTTGTAGCCTATCCATTTCATCAAAGAATATAACCGCCAGTGCAATGTTCCGTTGTCGTGAAAACACACACACACAAAGTCACCCACACACACACAGAAATTAAGTTCGCCGGAGCGAGAGAGCAGCTACGGTAGAGAGATCAGCTACGGAGCACAACAGGTGACACCGAAGCCACAAAAAAACGGAACTAATCGGCACATTTAGTTGGATTTTCTGTTTGTGACATTGCATCTTATTTTGGGGTTGGTGAAAGAATCATTTATCCTTCAAACCAACCCCATGTTGTACCCTTGGATCCTCCCCAGCTGCGTTTTTTACGTTCACAATCTGTTTCTATCACAGACCGTATATATGGTTTCTATTTCCCGCTCTTGGCTTGCTTGCTATGACTGAACGATTAAGTCCCGCCCTCTCATTAGCTTAAGGATGTAGAAATACGGAAATAAATATATACGGAAATAAATAAATACAGAAATAAAAGAATATGGATATAAATGAATATAAAAATAAATAAATACAGAAATAAATAATCACATAAATAAATAAATAGGGAAATAATATTGATTAATAAATGAATAATTTTATATTTGTATATTTTTATGTATATTTTTATGTATAAATATTTTTATTGATGCATTTATTTATTTATTTATTTCTTATTTCGGCAGACTTGGTCCTCCATATTCCAGCGCGATGCAGACGTGTTGCAAATATGCTTATTTCCCTCACTATCACCATGGTTACAAACAATACATTACAACATGGAGTTAAAAGCAAGGTTTCTGAGTGGTTAAAGGAGTGTTCCACAGTAAATCAGTTTCATAGTATATCATTTACAAACGTTACCATAGATGATTTATGTCATATACACTTCTGTTATTTTTCAATATATCAGAGAAAAGCCGATAGTATATTTCAGTTCCTTTTGCATCCACTGGGGTGCTTCTGTATCCGTCTAAAATTGAGTTACCACAACTTCCAGAATTCCAAGCGAATTTAGTGCCTGTCCCCACTTGAACACACCGACACAGAACATGGGCAATTCAACAGCACACCTCTGTAGAGCTTGACGCTAGAAAGTTATACATATTTGTTTTGGAAATTGTAGTCTAATTTCTATTCATCATGCCCGTTTGGTGTTCTGTACCTGGTTGCAGAAATTACAAGCAAGCTCAAAAAGAAGGAATAATCTTTCACACTTTACAATAGGCTATAAAAAGTTAGTGTCCGCAGTCGGCATTTTAGGTCGGAAGATTATGAAAGGGATCTACGTGCTAAATTAACCGGCAATACAGCCCGAAAGCGGCTGAAAAGCGATGCAATCCCATCCATTTTTCTTTATCTAGAAAGAGTAGCCTATATATAGTAAGGTATAGTAATTTATCCACTCAGCTAGCTACTAAATACAGCTGGCACAGTACACATACA
>JACXGM010006852.1:12296-32004 GCA_016801145.1 Umbra pygmaea | reverse complement strand
GTAGTGAGGAAAACCAAAAAAGCAACTTCACTCAATGTCAAGTAGAAAATATTGTTGGCGAGGTGGAAAAGAGGAGGAAAATGTTGTTTTATGCGCACAGTGTGCCTATTACGAACGGCGAAAATGCGTTGGAGTGGCAAAAGGTTGCAGACGCTGTGAATGCCGTGGTCGAAATAAAAAAAGTGGTCAGATATCAGTCAATGTCGAAAAGCGTCTATAGCGCTTCATCGCAAAAGTGTCTGCCACGGGTGGGGGAAATGGGTAACATTAGAGCAACATGTCTGAATCACAATTTATTTGGACATTGGTGGAATGAAAATGCTTTCGATTAATGAAAGCATTCTCATTCGATCTACTTATGGCAACATGAGTGCAGTCAAAAGCATCGATTACATTTGGGATACCAGACATAGCTGAAAATTGTGCTTTTTGATTGCCTGTTCACCCGCCGTGTACGGAAACTTCATGTACTTATGCGCCAAGCCTATTATACCGACTAACACGTCTCGCATAACTCGGCTGAGATATCCCTCACTTGTCAGTAAATTCCATCTGGAAAGTGCAATGTTGTTAGAAATCCTGTTATGAGTGATATGAAAGGCGCCAATAAATAATATTCATTATTAGGCCATTATTATAAATATAATTATTATCTTCTAACATTGCAAGGTCAGCTATTGTGCGTCATTACGCATTGTGATGGCATGGCTTTTTATAACCACCCATTTGATTGTATCTGATAATCTACAGATGTATTAATCTAATTGTAAATGTAAAATAGTTCTGCACAAATAGAAAATCTTGAACCTTTCAAAATTGTTAAGACATTCATCACGATGGAACACATTTAAAAATTAAACAAACTAAATGCATGTAAACGAACACTATGTTTCTGTATATTATTACGACATTTATACCATGAAAACAATATTCCCCAATTGACAATAAAGACTATCTATTTATTATCTATCTCATCATCATCTATTTATCTGCACCGCCAGACAGAGACATCGACACGAATATTAGTTTTAAACATGATTTTGTTCTGTTTACCGTATTATTTATGAGGATGAATTACATAACATGCCAATATAATTAGCCTACATAATATATTTGAGTGTTCTTTTTGCAAATATGTGCAATATGTCCTTCATTTGCCTTTACGTTAAAATCTTGTTTTATAATTTCTCTGCAGGCAGTTAATTGTATGCGTGGCTTTGTGACATCTTCATATTAATAATGAGGCAGTGTTTCGATTTCGGTTACACAACGCTCTGCAGTTTCAGACGGATCTACAGTAGCCTACGTGTTTCATCCATCTGCCGATGGTGTCGCCATTTCTCATTTCACCCGTTTTTGTGCGTACGCATGGGTCAGAGTTTCCGTGAAGGACAGCACATTTTCCCATCAAGTTTGCTTTTTATATATCCCAATTATTGCGTAGAGAGATGCGTACGTCTTCTTTTGTGCGTACGCCAGCTTTATAAATGAGGCCCCTGGTGATCTCTCCATCCGTGAATCTCATGCCAAAATGACTAATTTCCATTCTAGTGACAGCACCTTCCCAGCTCCACTTGTCGAGACTCAACCCAGCAAGCCATTTAAGGCACAGATCTAGAATCAGATGGGTGTCTTGACTTTTGCCTAGGCTAGCAGCCTCGTTGGTTAAATGTAACCCGCTGACATTGGCTGGCGCTTTGTGTACCTGGCATGTCACAATAACAAAACTCAGAACAGAGTGTCTTTTGTAGGCAGACGGCGGGTCCAGCATGCAGTCGCCAGCCCATCAACAGCCCCTAGCTGGGAGCACCCTCCCCCTCCTTGCCCCTATGAGCGCTACTACACGCCCACAGTACATTCTGGTGGTAGAAATAGAATTCCTAGAACGTGAATCTCCACTCGAGTCCGTCAGATGGCGTTGAGCAGACATGCGCTTGCGTTGAGGATGCCCGTTAACAGGAATGCATCTCTATGGTCCTCCCAGGGCCCGGTGCCTCCAGCCCTGCCCGGACCAGCCCGGCAGGCTGTCATCACTACCACAGAAGCCTCTATTCATCCCAGGAGAAGACAAAGCGCAAAGTGTACAGCAGCCATCCTCGGCATGCCAGGCATCCCCATAGCCACCAGCCATATCATTTTAGGCTTTTGTGTTCACCGTGCTTTGGTTCTCCCTCCTTCCTTACTTACTTTGCAGACCTCCGCCATCACTTTTTTTCCCCGCCCTCGCTTCCCCCCACACAGTCAAAATTGTCAGTGCAACACCGGTTTATATCTTTTAATGGGTAGACGTATTCATCAAAGCAGGTAAGGAATTGAAAGACGAAAGCCTCTGGCGCTATTTACTTTCCTCGCCGACTGAGGCTACTTTCTGGCCCCTCTGGTTATCCCTCCTCTGGCTAACTGAGGCCCCCCACTGGTCCCTGGAGCCCAGTGGTGGACAAATATCCAGCTGTCAGAAAGCATTACCCTAACACCACCCGCTGATATAGAAGATGGAGGGAGATGAGAGCAAACACAAGCTGTGATCACCAACAGACTTGTTGCAAGAACAGAGGATCCACAAAGGTAGGAATAGGAGACGAAGGACAGAACGAGGAATACTAGAACTCAAGATCTAGAGGAGAGAGAGGGAGGGAGAAGGAGAGTGGGAGGGAGAGGGAGAAGGAGGCAGAGAGAGGGGGAGAGGGAGTGTTAGAAAGAGAGAGGGTTTTTGTGGAAAGTTCAAAGAAAGGGGAAGGGGACTGCGATGCAGAGACAAAATAAAATGAAGCTGCCTACGAGTTGCTCCAGGGAATGGAGAGAAGATCAGCCTGGGACATAAATGAAACTGAACAATGAGAAATTTAAAAGGGCTGAGAGTCAAAGGAGAGAATATTCCAGAAGGGACATGTCACTCCTATCTATCGGTAGTCCCACGTGTCGTGTGCATGTCCCACTGTAGTCCAGATATGTCATAGATAAAGTAAATCCCATTCATATGTTTCCTTCACCACACCTAAACAACACCTAAGCCTATTCTTTGAAATTGTCACTATTCATTCAGTTAAAATCTCACATTCCAAAATGCTGGAATGGCGATTCTCTGACATTCCACTGAACTTTCCTACTTTAGCAGGCTGAAGAATTTGGAAAAATCTGTGCCAGGGCTGTGCTATTTTGACAAGTTAAGTTTGAGAGTGGAAGAGACAGGTGCCAGCCAGACCCTGGTGACCTCCACAGTCCGAGGGATGTAGGCTTGCCATTATGCATCCCATAGGGCAGCGGTTTCCCCTTACAAGATGGAAGCCGCGTTAGGGGACAAACCAGACTGGGACCTAGTGCCGTATCATGGCGACGGTGGTGAGGTGAAAGAATGTGTCATAGAAAGTAGCCCTCTCAACATGCATCAGAGCTGATGTTGGATATGTAAAGAATAGGGGCAGGTTTCAGCTCTAAAATAATTAGAAACAAAAATATCTGTTACATCAATATCTGTTACAAAGAGGCTATGGCTTCACTTTAGGCATATATGATGTGGAACATGGCAAACGGACAATAAAACATTGTGTACCTAATACATCCAAGCATAGCACATGGATCAGTGCCAAAAACAGCGTCCTGTTAATCCAATCCAACAGTTGTCGGTTCTAGCCCCTCTGAAAGTCACCTCTGACAGAATGCTTCAGAGATGCCTCAAATGGCACCCATGCTCTGTATTTAGTGCACTACATTTAACCAGGGGCCACAGGGAATAGGGCCAATGGGACATACCCCACAATGCTAGCCTGTAGCGCTCAGCCACTCAGCAAACTCTGGAATCTCCCGGCTCTTTAGTCTCTACATACCGGTTCCCCGGACATCCTTTAGTTAAGGAGGCCCCTAAGCTAGCGCCATGTGTTCTATGAGTTAGGCTCTGGGCCTGGGGGTTGGGGGGGTTGTTCAGGACACTGCTGATGCTTAAAACGCTTTCAGGGTGACATCAGCATCCCACTGCGACGTGCAAGTCTCCGCTAGCAAGACAAGGCCATTGAAGGAATTGCCCCGTAGAAACCAATCCTTTCTCCTGGATCTCGGTGTGTGTCTTTCCCCAGGCTGTGTGCAGTTGCTCCTGCTGTAAGCTTGCGGATCTTTAAGACTATTCTGTGAATGGCTTTTGTTGCGCACACACACACACACGTTGCTGCTACTCTTCTGGTATTGGCCCTCATCATGCAGTATAATTACTCCAGTAAACATTGACACAGCATGTGTGGTCTCCTCTCTCTGAAGCCACCACAGCCCAGAGACAATGTAGAAGACGCATGTTCATGCGTGCATGCATCTTCTGACATCATCTTCCAATCTGCTGCCATGCTCTTTCAATTTCAGAAAAGAATATGTCTTCAAAGTAAAAGTGGTCAGAGTTACTCATTGCGTTTTGGATGACTCAGTTTAATAATTGACAAATAACACATACATTAAAGCCAAAAGTTTCTCCTTTGAATACCATGTTAAGCTTCTTGTTTTCTCTTTGTTGCTATGGGCGATCATCCTAAATCCACAGAATAGTCATTACGGCCATGACTCAGATGTTTAGTAGCTTACCACGACTTACCAAATCCTCCATCAACAAGCTGAGATGATGCATCTCTACAAGAGTCTGACCGAATACAGACAATGTGGTTTATTTAACGTCACTAGAATGACCCGTCAGCTCAAGAGGACAAATGTTTGATTATACCTTACCATAGACCTTAAGCCTTAGAAGTGATTTATGCGTAACTGGCTCAATTGTTGAATTAATTAAAATGCAAACACTAGCATGCAGTTTTTGAGCTACATAGTAAAGTCCATTCAAATGGCATACAAGTGTCATAGAATCTGTTGATGTATTGGTCCTTACATATCTATTTGAGGACTGGTGGTAATCACCTACTCTGGCCTAAAGTCCTCATACCCCCAAACAACACCAAGCAAACAGCCGCCAGCTGTAGAGTATAAAATACAATATAAAAAACATTTGGTCAGTTGGTGCATTGGTGTCACTGTAGATGTTGCTGTTTACTGCCTTCCTGTCATGTCGTTTTCCTAAAACTGTGTGCCAAACCCTGGGACAGTCAGGGTTTGACGTGATGTGACAGAACCTGGATTGACAAGGTTAGACCCAAGCCCCGCTCATCGCATCTACGGCTAACTGTTGCTTTTTAATAAAAAAAATGTTATTACATTTTATTTCCCAGGTTTATACACACATACACATGTTTTTTAAATGTTTTTTTATATTATTCCTTCTGACAGTATATTATACTATACCATTATATTACCCTAACCGTTATCTGACCAGTTTTTGTGACATAATACATTTTGCCATTTTAACATAAATACCCCTAGCTTACACCTTTTATATTTTCCTCAAACATTACTTTTACATTTACCACATAATTCATATAATTCCATGTGTTGTTTGACAATATTTGCAATCCTATATGCCTTTTACAGATCTTGTTTTTATTTGATCCACTCTTTATTTAAATTCAATAATGTCAGCTAACTTTCTTGTCAAATTCTCTTGGTACTAGATAATGTTGATGGCCTCTCTGGTCTGATCGTATGCTCACGGGCTGAGCTCAAAATTACACCCTATACCTAGTAGGCCCTGTTCAGAAGAAGGGACTAAGAAAAACATTGTGTGGCCCTTTTGGAGACAAGGTTTCTCTTTAACTGTCAAGTGGAGTGAATATAAACCGGATCAGGGCCTTGATTTTTAGGCTGTCTGTGGATGAAAGAGTGTTTATAAAAAGTAATATTTAGTACCTCGTCCGTTCAAGTCCCTTTTAATAAAAGAAAAGTTGGTTTATTCTACTAATTACTTTTTAGAAATGAGAGAGAAATTATCCTTTCAAACCAAATCGCTACGAAGCACAAATTTTCTTAGAAAAGAGACGGGAGCAAAAGCAAAGCAGCAAAGGAAGAGGAGTAAAGAGTAAATGTAAAAACGAGGAACAGAAAGAGCCTTTACTTTCTCAGCACGGCATTATGGCAACGTTTATTTGGGAATGCTCTTCCTCAGAGAATCTGTTTGATCTGTGTCACATGGCAGCTGGAAGGGAAATGAGAAACAACCCACATTAATTCATTTATCAATTCTCTCTCTCCGTTCAGTTCACCATTCTTTTCAATCGCTCTCTTTCAACTCATCTCTCTCTCTCTTCATGTCTCTAACTGGTCAAGAGGAGGACTTTGACCGGGTCAAACGTAGTGCTAAATGGCACCACGCTGCCATTTACACCAATCTACGGATGAGCCTGCCCACTTATACACAATCACAAAGAAAAAGTTTTCTAGAAAGTGCTCATTGAAAAGGCATTGGTGTTTTTGTTTGTTTTAGAACACTGAGTCATTGCATTGACAGCTTTTTTACATTGACATCAGGACAACCATATTCGTGGTTAGAGGTTATGTTTTAGAGAAATACACTTAGCCTGAACATGCTACATTTAAATTACATTTAAGGCCAAAATCCCCTTTATCCTACTGTACTGTATGTCAACAATATCGAGTGGTGAATTTACGGAGGGACAGATGGTAATGTCGATAAATGAGGGAATCTATGATTTTTCACCCGAGTAAACTATAGAGAGAATGATTGGCCGGCTGTAATAGCCTTATCTGTCCGTAGGTACGCTGTGCTCAAGGCGTAGGTGCAGAGATTAGGGTCATTGAACACAATTAAAAGGTATATAGAGAAAATGTCACAGCCGGTACCTAATAAATAGGGTCAGTAACATGGAGAAGTATGGATTTGCCGTCCCTTATCGCTCCGCCTCTTATTGCTCTCACACTTCTATCTAATCACTCTTTCTTCTGACCTGGAACAAATGCATCGCTCAGTGTAGCAAATTGAACCTTGGAGAACAATATGAAGAAAACCATACAGATCTACAGTAGAGGTTCCCTTTATGACTGAGGTTCGTGCCCTATGAATCGTTGGAAAGAATATAACTATATTTCATTAACAACTACTCACTGAACTCTAACACTCTAACACTATAAGAACTGTATTAATCATTTCAAACATGGGTTGGAGATTAAAGATTGGTTTAGACACTTTTTTTGGGACCCGAGTCAGCAGAATCCTTCACTGTGTATTGCATTGTAGTCTTTCCGTTGATGACAAAATGAGGGGTGATTAATGTACCAAACCATCAGCAATTTGATCATCTCTAACCAATCGCAGTATCAAAGCCAATTACACAATATTTACATATCACGTTCTCCATGTGTTTTCTATCTCGTACCCAACCCAAAGTTTGCTGGGACCAATCAGATGGAACACATCTGTTTTTAGGATCAACCAGATCATTTAGATCATTTATAAGGTGTAAACAGTCTTTAAGGTACAACATTTCAGACTGCTTGCTTAGAAGTAATCAACCCACATGAAATCAGCGTAGCGTTTTGCAGGATCAAGGTGTCTGGATAGGCAGGCAAACCTGATCCTGGACCAGCTTTACTGGTCTGAGACGCTGTGCGAAAACAGGTCTTGGACACAAAGGTTACAAAGAAGGCTTCGAACTTTGTGTGAACTCCAAGTGAGAGGAAGAATTGTTTTTTTTTACAGTCTGTTGACATCAAAGGGGACTGTGAGACAGTACGTATGAACATCAAAAAGGAGCTTTAGACTTCAATCAATAGCATGTAAATAACCCAACGAACCACATCAACAACAAATTCTGTTATTCCAGTGAACTGTAAATGAGGGAGAGACTGGTTGTGTCCCAAATGGCGGTTAATTCCCTTATTAGTGCACTGCTTTTAGCCAAAGAATTGGTCAAAAATAATGTACGATACTATAAAGGGAACATGGTGTCATTTGGGGTCACGAGAGCTGTCAATTAGTTATCTGTCCGATGATCTTTTAAAAGCATTTTGAAAGGGTCTGCAGGCAAACTTAAAAAGACACGTGCATGCCTGTACTGTGAGACACAGGCAAATACTAACACACAACAATTTAGAAAAATGCAAACAACACACACACCAAGCAGGACTTGTATCAACTTTACAAAGAACAGAGTTGACTGGGATCCACCTGTAGAATACTCTGGAACACCCAGTATATCAACCGCTCTGTTGAATTAAACAAAAACTCTTGCCTTAGATCCTAAGGTCTCACCAGGCCCTGAACATTCAATAGTTGACTGTCTGGACTTCATCTTTGACATATGGCTCAATGCATAGAAATACAACAAACAGAACAACACAATTATTTACTTAAATTGTAACTGCTGTTGTATTCATTATATTTCTACATCATGGACCCTATTTAAAAGCCAAAATTCTGATAAAAACAACACCAAAAACTGCCTGTTCTTTCCAATCACTGGCCCAATGGGCACCACAGTCCAAAACACAAACTGCACATACATAAAGCCTGTTTCAGATGGAGATCATTTGAGACTAAAAATATCATTGGCCATCCTCCTCTACACTGCCTGGAACGTTATTGGGCCTCTAACGAAATCTCACCGCTCGCCGAAAAGCATTTCCCCCTCCACTTGAACAGGCAGCCGGCAGAGAGAGAACACCTCCACCTTAATTTATTTAGGAGAAAGGAGTGGAAGATTTAGCCCCGGGCCTGACATTACATCATGGTGTGTTTTCTCAGCACCGCAGAGCGGCGTATCAGAGGCTGGCATTACTCATGGTATTCCTTTGAAGAGCTTTGCCCGGCCTCTCACTACCGGACTGTTTCTCCTCCCTCTCTGCTTGCCTCCATCACGATGTGTCTTTTCTCTCTCTCTCTCAGAGCGCAGGTCCTTTTGATGTCAGCACTGTGAGCCGTGTTGTGCCTCGCCGCCTCCCGGCCTGATACGATCTTCTCCGATGGTACATTCATGTGGTTCGCACGAGCAGCGCAGCCAGACTACAGCTGCACTTCACCCTCTGAGCGAGCCACAGGCACAAGCCCTGTTAAGGGTCCACAACTTTAAAGGCCGTCCAATAGAAAAGCACGTACACAAGACCACTTCTCCAGAAGAAACCTTTTTCTCACTCCAGAGATCTGGGCCACATCCCAATCATAGTGTTGTGGAATGAGGAGGTGGCGTTGGGGGAGGACAAACCATGATGGGGGAGTGCCGATGATACATCGTCCTCCTGCTCCCCTGGAGACATCGGGCAACAACCACCCCTTCTTTGTCGGGAAAACAAATTAGCCCCAAGCTCCCAGCCAAACCGACCCAGTCTTGTCCAACCAGCTGGCCACAATCCATCATACCTCAGACTCCATTGTGGAGGAGTCTTCCTGGCCAGAGAACATGCTCCTGTATGGGGGTAATGAGAGGCTGGAGGAGGAGGGGAGGGTGGAAGTGTGGAGGACAGGGATTCCACTGCGACCAAATGATCCTAGACAAGCTATTTGTCCCCATCAGGCAGCTCAGTAAATGACCCTCTCAATAGTGTCAGGTAGTAATCCATTAGAGGAAAATCTGGAGCATACAGACGGGAATGGTCAAGCTTTGGCAGAAGATGTGTCCCTCCTGTTATGCTTAGCGTCTAGCAAATCCCAGTAACATTGACATTATACATTCATCTGGGAAGCGACGAAGGCATCAAAACCAATGTTGTCTTTCATAGGGCTGGGCGATAATTCAATATTTATCGTTATCGAGTTTTTGAAAATAATATCGAGAAGAATATTCCATATCGACATATCGTGATAACAGCTGGTTTTGTTATGAAACAAAGAAACATCAACAAATGAGGAGCATTTCATATTGCTTGTAGTTCAGTTTTACCTGAAACTTCAGAACAGAAATATAACAAGGTCAATACATTTTTTTTGTATGTATTGTTTTTTATGTGTTTATAAAGCAGACTATACAATTTGATTTAATCAAGTCACAGCAGGTCCCTTCAATATATCGTTAGGCATATCGTATCGAAAAAAGATCTATTTTATATTGTGATATCATTTTTTGGCCATATCGCCCAGCCATAGTCTTTCACCGGGTAATTACAATATAATGCTAATAAAGCTGGAACATTGTAAAGGAAACCGATGGATTTTCATTTAGTCAAACTGACCTTATATAATACACTGACGTAAAAGTAATGATTGACATGTGGGTTCTGAAACTATAAATAATATCTCTTTAAAGCGTAGGGGGTGACGGTTTACAAAGATCAAAGGCGGCATAAAATAGTTGACAAATGATGGGAGGCTGAGGGAAATTATGGAATGTTGTAACCTACACTTGGAAACACCTTTGAAACAGGTATTCTCAAAATAGTGTCAAACACATACGTGAAAACACTTCGCAACAGGGTAAAAAGTGAAAAGATTGCCTGTGGGTGTGCACACGGAGCTAGGCAGCCAAACTGCAGTGGAAATCAACTGGGCCACTCTGCTACCTAGAAACCCAGCTACCTTTCCTGTCATTCCATCTATTGGTGGAACAAAGCACAACAAAAGGGGTCCTGGCATTTTGGTACCCTCCTCCATTAGTCAGCACATTCTCGGTTCAACAACAAAGCCTGCCACTGCTCAGTGCAGCAATAGGGAGGGCACGTATTGTCACCTCGTGAACACAACCCTCATCTCTACGTAGTCATAACTCCTAAGGCTATATCCAGCTAGTCACTCAGGGGATCAAAATTAGTACAAAATAATAGTCTTGCCTGTGTTACCAAGGTTAGGGAAGTTTGAAGATGCAGTTTGCAATTTTGACCATTGGTTGTAAAAGTGGCGCCATTGAGCTAAAAAGTGGCACTGAGTTCATGTGCATATAAACAGCTTATTACACATACAGGCCAAAATGGGAGGTTTAAAACAATATTTTGTTAGCTGCAAAAGTCCAGGTCTGCATCTTTAAGACCAAAATTACTAGGTAAAGAGAGGTCATTTAGGCCGCAATTAGGAATGTCCCACACGTGTTGAACAAATCTACTTGTAAACACCGGTTAGGCACTTTTACTTTGTAGAAATGTTGATTATTGGCAAACTGGGACAAGAGGCAGCCAGAGGATGGCCTGGCCTTCATGAGGATGTCAGTTATCAAATAGGGATGACGATTGGGGCCATTAGAAGTTCATGGCACCTACCGCTCTCAGTGTAACTGAAAACTCAACAACTCCACGGTAAATGTCACTAAAGCAGGGCTGCTCTGAGCCAAGCATGGATTTACATATAGATTGTCAACACGGCAAGATTGAGTGTCACCGTTGATTAGCCAGCCCTTACAAATGCGTTAATCGCACGAGCGACTACAATCCAGATGGCGTATCCAACAACCGGAACACCATCAATTTATTGTGGCTTATTCACTGGTCTCTAAATCACAACGCATCTCTCTGTCCGCATAAGTCCTGTTTCCAAAATCATCTGAACGGACTGGATACGGGGCCCGGCTCTGCCTCGTAAAAATCAAGTAGGACCGACAATTGTTCAGAGTTCAAGGAAAGAACAAAAGCAGACGAGTCCATAAGAGCGCTCAGCACTGATGGGAGTGAGAGAGTGCTAGAGGGAGTGAGAAAGTGAGAGAAAGTAAGGGGAACAAAAGCGTGACAGCGAGAAAAGCAAAAGAAGCTGTCAGTTAATCTCGCAGCGAGGAACATCAATCTTTCTTTCTCTCCTTCCATCTCGGCAAAGTAACGTAGCTGCTGGGACTGCCAGTACTGACAGGCACTTGTGTACACACACACACACACACACACACACACACACACACACACACACAAGGTTAACATGGCAACAGGGAGAGTGAGAGAGTGTTGGTAGATGAAAGACAGAGACAGGTAACAGCACCTAACAGGAAATGAGCTGTTGGACTGATTTAGATTGTCATAACACCTCCGACATCCATCACAGGTTCACCATGTTTTGTGACAGGCCCCGGTGCAACGTTCAGATGAGTGATAGTGTTTGTGACACTGCACACGTTGGTTTTGAAGGAAAAGACCCATTAGAGCCTAGTTCCTCGTGTGTGTGTGTGTGTCTGTGTGGTAACTCTCAGTCATACACATGTACGGTATGCATGCTCTACAGGACATGTGACAGATTTTCTGCCAGCCTGAAATGAGGAATAGACAGCACGCAAAAGAAGAAAGCCAAAAAGAGAAACAGAAAGAGGGGGGAGAGGGAGAGAATCAGGGAATGAGAGAAAACTGAGAAAAACAGTTTAGTCTGGTCTATTCCGAAGACGAAGGAGAAAAAAGTCAACCTCAAATTACTTTGGCCAGGACTTGAAAGCAGAGTTGGGTGGTGGTTAGAGACGATAGCACTTAAAATACAGCTGCCGTCCGCCAAACCAATAAATCGAAAAAAGTAGGCAAGCTGGGCAGCCGTAACCTTTTAAACCTGCTACAACGGCGCTGGCAGCGTTTGTGTATTGCTACTGATGTTGCTCGGCTGCAGGGGCGAGGCGAGGCGGGCCGGTGCTGTGGGTGGCGCTGTGCTGGGAGGGGTCCTGTTTTCCGGGTATCTCCGGTCCTGTCTGGGCCCATTATGGTCTCCTCTTTTGGGGTTTTCAGCTTGTGGCCTCAGAGACAGAAGAGGAGAGAGAGACCGAAAGCAAGCAAGAGAGTTGCCTGGATCGCTCAACCATACCAAGCTGTCATTATAGTCTAAATGTGGCAGGACATAACTCCTGCCTGCCTGGCCCGCTTTGCTTTCTTGAAGCCGGAAGGAGAGGTGCTCCAGCCAGGCGGCAGTATATAACCCAGGAATTGGAAGATTTGGTCCAGTCTTAGACCTCTGGAACTTTGGTCCCTGAACCTCCTCTAAGGCATACTGTACAACCAAGCTTTCCTGAGTCACTTGATAAATGTATCACCTAAATTGTGATCATGTAAATATCTAACTTAGTACCTGTTTAGCTTTCACGAACATTACCAATACGAACAAAGCTCTTCCAGGAAAAGCCTAAAAGTAAAGGACTAGATATCAGCTAAACAACTGTCTAGCTAAACGATACAACATACACTACTTCAAGTAAGGGAGAGGGGTTTTCTTGTCACTTCATTTCAACAGGAAGAGACGGTGATCTTGAGGAAGTGAGGCGAAACATCACGTCTTGTTCTTGTTTTAAGGAACCAATCTGGGACAGGTAAATGCTGCCAATAACCCATCCTCGATTCCTGACACAGTTATATCTTTGCACAGTTATCCTTTTGCTCTGTCATCTAATGAGATGGGACGTTGGCAGCTCCCTTCGGTGAGGTAGCAGAGCAGGCAGCTTGACCAGGGAGAGATGGCACAACGGAAGACATGAGAAGATGCCTTCAACGCACCAAGCTGCTAACTGCCATTTTAATGCATTATGTCGGAAATCCATTCCATCGCAATGCAGTGACAATGCACTGTAACCCTTGTTTTAATCAGGATTCACAAATTACCTCCTTTATAATAATCGTGTTACTACAGAATTTGCTATATTTCACAACACCTTATTGAAAGGGCCAAATATAAGCAGGGCTACAGTGTCTGGGTGCAGAATCCCTTTTGCATCCCATAATAATGTCCTAACCCGACCAGGGAGTTGAATTATTAGCTTAACTCTTCATGCAGATCAGGTTAAAGTATCAAATGAAATTCATAGGCTTCATTCATATGGCCAGTCAAATTCTGATACTTGTTCCCACTAATTGTTCTCTTGACCAATCAGAGCCCTCAGAAAATGTGCTGATGTGGTTGGTCAAATGTGCAATTAGTGGAAAAGGAAAAAAGATCAGGACAGAGCTGTCTGTAAACGTGACCAGAGTCTAATGGCTTTACATTTGTGGCCTGACGACTCAGTTAGTTATTTAGCTGTTCTGTCGATGGCTACACAATTAATTACAAATGAGACAAAATTAAACTCATTGCGGTTTATGGGGTCATTTTACAAAAGTAATCAGCAATTTTGATAAGCTCAAACCATTCTGTTTTTAATTAGCTAAAATATTTTAAATGCCACTTCACTAATGTGTATTCTGAAACCCTAAATTATTTGGACCAAAAAGGGTTGAGGCGAGAGTCAAATGTGACAATGTGGAAAGACAGCCAGGCAACTAGTGCAGTTCAAAGTGAATAGGGTAGTATTTGTAATGTGACTCACGTGGTAATGACAGACAACTCCATGTGTGTACATGTAAGTTGACAAAGTGATGGTAAACCTGAATTCATCCTATGATGCCTGGTTTAGTAGGTGCCATCACGCCCTGGCGTCACGGTCCTTTCCCATGTCAAACCTACTGTTGTGGCGATGAGATGACACACTGTTGTTTACATCATAGTTTGCAGGTAATCATATTTTTTTTTTAACCTTTAACCTTTTTTTAAAACTTTATTTATATAACCCCTTTCATACAAGGAATGCAGCTCAAAGTGCTTTACATCAATAAAAGTCAAATAAAATTGAAGAAATGTGCAATAATTAGCCTATTTATTAAAAGAAATTGTTGCAAAACAGTCAAAATCCCAAAGACAAAAAGTAAAACACATACTATGGTAGCAGAGAGTAATTGTTTTCTTTTTTACAGCCCTTTACACCTAATAAATGTGAAAAGGTGCAGACTGTTTTCATATTTACATTTACATTTAAGTCATTTAGCAGACACTCTTATCCAGAGCGACTTACAGTCAACACAGGGAAATTTCCTTGGAGCAACTTAGGGTGCCCAAGGACACAATGACATTTGGCACAGCCAGGAGTTGAACCTGCAACCTTCTGAGTACTAGTCCAGCCATCTGACCCCCCATATTCAGTGAGTGTTGCTAAATTCTATGTTCATATCCCACGGTCCAGGCTGCTAAAGGGTAGTTTGGGAAAGGTGGCTCGTTGTCTATAGAAAAAAAAATACCCCGGCGCAATTTTGACTACCCTGACAGAGAAAGTAATTTAAAGAGACGTTGATTGCCTCTGTATTATGCAGTTAAAGTGTAGGCAATCAGGGACCTGGGAAGTGGCCCGGCTGAAAGAGCAAAGCAGAGCATTCTGGCGTCTTGTCCACATCAAGTCATCTCACTTCTCGCTTAGCGGTGCAGAGCAAGTAGCAAATTGATTTAATTTATTATTTTTGGCCCCGTCGTCACATGCCGTTTTTTTTCTCCTCAGTCTTCGGGTGCAGCCCAGGGGGTTGTTCGCATCAGAGAGTGAGGGGAGAGAGCTTACAGTGGTGGTGGTTACTACACCTCTTTGCTCAGGAACCATGCCAAACCCCCCCCACCGCCATCACGTCCCCTCAAAGCTTTACCTACTGAAGCAAAGAGAGAGACCACTGCATATAAGCAGTAGAGCTAACCCCCCGGGCCTTCTCAAACAGCTGGGGTTTACTTCTGAAGCCTGGCTGCCCTGGCTGACTCTGCTCTTGAAACCTCTGGAAACCACTGCTCAGGGGAACACCGCCGGGCCAAGTCAAATCCTCCGTTTACACTGATGGTCGGAGAAAGGTGGAGAAGGCTGAAGCCGCGAAACAATGACAAACTTAGAGGTTTCAGGGTTATTACAGGATGCTTTTTCCTGAGGGCTTGTAACAAGTTGTACCAACATATAGGCCTACAGGTGGGCATTCATGACAAAACCACTACTAGCATGACCCACATGCTCGCATTCAAGAACCAGTTAGCTTAGCCTAGGCTTGCTAATGCATTATGACAATCTTTTGAAATTCTATTGCTGTACAACAAAAAACTATAGTCTAATAAGAATACAATTTATTTACAGGGGGAACTAAAGTGTAGACATGGTGTTTTTGCCTATATTGGACAGAAGTGTCTGTCCTCTTTACAGCAAGGAATAAATGAGAAACTACGGAGTGGTCAGAAAACTATGTTAGCAAAGAAAGCAAACCTAAATAGATGTGGCTTTCAATGTAAAGCTGTGGTCCCATATTTCTGTGTGGTTTGCAAGCCAAGCAAAAATGGCCAATAAATGCTACATATGTAGCAAAAGACTAAATTACAGTGGGCAATTTTCTCTCTTCTGTATATTGACTGTCCCACTAGAACATGCTGCGCTTATTGCAATTTATGACAACTGGTCGAAACATGGTATTAAAACATGTTCCACACACAATTCCAGACAAAATCACACAAATACTTTTCAATGCCAGTAATTAAAGTCCTATTCAGGAACGTGTTTTTGGCTCTGTAGTCTATACATACAATATGAGCAGCTATACATGTGTTAGTGACATCATTATAGATTAATGTGGCATGCAAACTCATACTGATATTTCAATAAACAAGAAGGTTAGGACACAAAGTCATAAGCTTTGAAATCATGGAATTTGTACAAGATCATGGCCATGTGCTGCATTCCACGGTTTCTGTAGCAATGCAAACCAAAACAAATATAATGCCAAAAGGCCCACACTATTAAATTGCGTAATCATAGGTTTATATCAATGTTAAAATATTTTTCAACAAACCTAAAAGAAAATGTAGTATTTTAAGACGTTGATCATATATCTGTAATATAAACATTCTTCTATTCTACAATTACAAAACAGAAATTGCTCCTCTCTCTTCAGGCACTGGCAAGAGAGTGAGGGTCTCAATACATTCTTTACCCAGGAGAGGCACACTACAGTGGGCTTTTAGGCCAACTGGGCGACCTTGACAATTCTCCCCAGCGCTCGTCTGTTCAAACTTCATGTCACAGCATGTTCATCTGTTAACATCTCCAGGCTGCAGATCTCAAAAGCAGGACCGACAGTAATAAACCACATTGGCCCTGGATTCACGTAGTCTACAACGAGTTTAGCGGGGGCCAGGGCAGCTGATGGGGGGGACAACCGGGAATGTTGTCCCGGGCCCAGTCCTGAGGGGGGGCCCAAATTTTGTTTTTGTACAGTCATTTTTTTTGTGGGGGGCCCTAAATGTGGAGTTTGTCCCGGGCCCACAGATTCCTGTCGGCGGCCCTGGCGGGGGCCATGGCGTGGGCTGTCCACAAGGCAGCAGCTTGGACAGCAATCAAAGGATTTTGTACACTTGCCCGATGGCGCTTACGGGAAATGATTACGCACATGGTTAGTGAAGTAGGACTGTGGAACGTTCCTAAACAAGTGAACGATACAAGTTGGTACACTAGAATGTATCCAACACTAATTGAATTATTTTACTTAACGTTCTACGAGATAATCGCCCTTTTTTCGTTTCTTGAACTTTGATGTTACAAAATATCGGGTCTACTTCAGCGGATAGTAGGCAATATTGATACCTGTCTAACTTTGAAGCGATGCAAGACGGGACAGTATTCATGAGGTAAAGCTGCGGTTTGTTGAAACTCAACTCACATTACAAGAGTACAACAAAATGAAAACAAACAACTACCCAACAACTAATTAAATCGTAAATACAATAGCCAATGCAGCTGAATTTAAACACGAGCGTTCATTATTAGACCGAACGTGTCTTTCATTATTTCCAGACAGCCTGTAAGATTTGGTTGTGTGACCATCTATCAATTATTACTCTGCCCAGGTCACTTGCAGTCTGTACTTTTCCTATGAAAGTTAACAAGTGCAATGTTTAAAAGAGAAAGACATACGTGGAATAAGTTATTGAATAGATATTCCGTAAGATACCATCTATGTTAATTTTAAATTACATCCATAAAAGAACCTGCAATGTACATGTTTCACTCAATGAGTTCGACAAGATAGAAGCCATCTTGTAATCATATACGCTACCAGGCTAGAACCATCCACACACACACACACACACACACACACACACACACACACACACACACACACACACACACACACACACACACACACACACACACACACACACACACACACACACACACACACACACACACACACACACACACACACACACACACACACACTGCAGCCCAACTCACCACCCGCCCCCTTAAAAAAGTTTTTGAGTAGACTCAGTTGAACAACACGGTAGAATCAAAGCAGGCTCCAGCGAAAAGCAAACATCCGTCGCAACGTAGTAGACATGTCATTCCCACAAGTGAACAGAGTTTTACATACTTGTACGATCTCGCCCTCCGCGCTGATAGTGGCTCCTGCCTTTGAGAATCGTCCTTGCAACCCGGTCGTGTATGTGGTATAATCTCCATTTGGACTTGACTCAAACAGCACTACTTCCACAAAAGCCGTATCCTTGGCGAAAACCGTTCCAAGAGAAGTGGTGACCACAAAGATCACCAAGACCACCGAATCAGCTACACAATCTAACCTTCTCCTTGGTAAAATCATCATCTTGCCGGTTGGATTTGCGCCGATCGGAACATAATTTCAAGGGGTGATTAGGTGATGGTGCTGAAATGCTGGAAATATAACTGGTAGCTAGATCGATGCGTCAAAAAAGAGCGCCGCGTTTTCGCAATAGTGCAACGAAAGCGGTGCGGTGACCGAGCGTGTTTATTTCACCATTGCAGCCTTGTCAATTACGTTGCTTGCTTGCTTGCTGACGCTCCCTCTCTTTCTCCCTCCTTCTCACTCACTCACTCACTCACTCCCCCTTTCCCCCCTCCCTCCAAGCTCTACAAAGCGGATCTGCTTTGATCTACAAACACGTGATTTTTTTTTCTCTCCCAAAAGGGTTATCCCCACCCACCAATCTTCCTGACCCTATACGTTCCACTCCCCACTACCGAGTGCCAGCACTCTGTTAAGGACGCACCGCGCTTTCACGTTTAACACTGGGTAGACTCATTAGTCGAGAAGTTGGCCATACATTGAGTTAAAAACTCATATTTCTCAAACATGGTACATGTTTGCTAACACAGGCTAACAGAAGTATAGTTCAACTAATGAATTCGATTAATAGCCAATATGCATGAACTACATTTTTTTATCTCTGGTAGCCAAGTGTCTTCACATTGACGGATTCATTCGGGATCGAAACCCTTGAAGATAGATACGACCTTAATATAAACAGCCCCTTGAACACTTAATTATTTTACTCCGCTAATTTTTCAATATCCATTATTTCGGATGTTTGCATCAGCTATTGATATGACCAGATATTGACGTTAAACTTTACAAAGTGGGCCTAAGCTTTGTTTACCAGTAGTTTAGGAATGGATCATGCAGCATAAGCCCTACCCTTTTTTGTTATAAAAATTGTTTTTTGGTCTAAAAAGTGTTTAAAAATAAAAGTAAAATATATCCCATCACCTAATACACATTTTATGACGCCTTTATAAATGCTTTATGCCCTATTTTTATAAAAGTGTTCAGATAAAATCATGTTTTGTCAAGTAGATTTACGTTGGGGGTAAATTTATAAATGAAAATGAATTTATTCTGGTAACAAAGTGCTTTACAAGTTCTCAAATAGCCATATCAGTATTTTGTTTAGCTGCATTCCTCTCATCTTAAAACATATCTAAGCCTCATTTTCAAGACAGATGCATGACAGGCTAATTACACATAATTTCAGTAATTCTTAGAAACAGCTGTCACAGGTGTTTAAATCATCACACTTTATTTTCGTTTAGCAGCCGATATACTTAAATCACTTTGTTGCAGGAGAAATAGAACCACAAAAGATAACCATTACGCATATGAAATATGACCTAAAACTGAATTTGTTGTATTTAGTCAACATTCAACCAATCTGACAACTTGAGTTGTTCGTAAAATATATTTTTCATCAGACAGTAATATCATTGAGAATTCTACTCTAGGTTAGAGAACTACTAATTGTATATTGCATGTCTTTAATACTTCAATCAAGTGTTTGCGTGTGTGTGTGTGTGTGTGTGTGTGTGTGTGTGTGTGT
>JACXGM010006852.1:0-12196 GCA_016801145.1 Umbra pygmaea | reverse complement strand
GTATGGAGCATGGCAGTGCCTGCATTCCTAAGTCTGCCTATGCAGCCTGACCCTGGCTCAACATTTCAGAGTCTGCTTTCCCTATTTCTACTACCAGATAGATGTGTGATCAAATGCAGTACACTTTAAAGTGAATATGGTCATTTGGAACACATATTTGCCTGGGAGGAAATGAGTCTGGTTTCAAATCAGATAAATATATCAGAATACTTCCATTCAGCATTGTTTTTTTCCAATGCATTAAACAAAATGATGTCATAGCAAACTTGTATATGAAGATATCGGTCCTCCAATAAATTTGCACATTTAATTATTTTGATCGGACAAAGTCCGAGCAATATATTTTTGTCATACATTTTATTATTATTTTGATCGCAACGAAGTCGGAACAAAATATTGAAATCGTAATTTTTATTATTATTATTATTAATTAATGCGCAAAGTGATCAATTATTGAAATAGCAAATTTTATTATTATTATTATTTGTCTTATTATTATTTTCTTTCATTCCATTTTTTGCACCCTTTCGGACTCACGTCCGATCAAAATTTCTCGAAATTGCAGGGGTCTAGTTTAAAGATATGTTCCGCAATATAGGCTGATATAAGGCCTCTAGGGTCTAAAGCCTGTGTATATCGACGCTGTTGAGCTAAAACGGGTCCCCACTTGATACTGTTTCTATCTCTGAGGGGTCTAGGTTGGTACTTTCTCTCTTGCTTTGCTGTGTCTAAATGTTGGGCCCGCCCTGCATCCTCATTGGATGTCACTTTGCAGCTCTGGTTTCATTGAGTGTTCTGCCAACCGTTCTTCCTTCAATTTAGAGAACCTTACATCACACACTTTGGCAGAGATTCCCTCTTTGACACTGCGTAAGTAAATGGCTGCCATAGCAGTAAAAAAGAGTCAGATTTTAAGCTAACTGCAGTAAGATTATGATTCTACTTAGATTGTGCATATAATATGCACAATATACCACACATTCAGTCAAAATGGGTGGCCTAAAAATAGTTTTGGAATCACAAAAATCATGGACTGGAGCATTAATTTGATTAACAAGGTTCCATATCAACCGCTATCTTGTAAAAAGCTTTTTGGTTGAGATTTGGTTTAATCACTGCACTAAATAGTTTTTTTTCATCAAGTAATATGAAATATAGATAATGATTTGGTGTCCTTACTATCCACATTCATTCACAGTGGTAGAAATAAAGGAGATTTCTCAACTACGTGAGCTGAGTTACTGCATGATTATGAGAACCAAATGCAATGACAAACTGGAGGCCTTTTTAGGTCAAGAATGTAGCAGCTTTTGGAAAAAGCTTGATGGTCAACATGTGTTCAGATTCCAAAGGCAGCCATGCAGAGAAGCAAAATCAATTCAAAGGAGTTTGAATTTGGCTAGCTAGCCAAATGAAGATGTTTTTGTTCTTTTTCTTCTTACACTGCAAGCATGACAATTATTTACAGATTCCATTTTGCCTAATGCTGATGTCACCAGAGAAGTCCACATGTGGCTACTATCTGTCTTCCAACACAGATGGACACTTCCCCAGACCCACACATAAAACACACACAAAACACACACAAAACACACACAAAACACACACAAAACACACACAAAACACACACAAACATTTTGGTTTTGCTTGATTTTACTTTTGTTGTGACAAGAAAAACTGAAATTCACATTATCTATCCCCTAACCCTAATCTTAACCATACCTTCACCTAACCTCAATAACCTTACCTTTGCCTAACATACCCCTAATCCTTAATCCTCACACATAATGGCCAAACTTAAAATGAATGCCCAAAATAAACCCAATTTTTACCCAATTTAACCTCTAAGCCAGAAATATGTTGTTTTCTAGTGGGCACTGACAAAAAAACATGTGGGGACAAATCTTTCTGGTTTTACTGTACTATCTTTGTAGTTACTTTTGCTCTCAACATGTATCGTTAGACTTGGAACAATCACAGAAAACCTTTTGTTTCTTAGATGTTATATCAGTCTAGTTTTCCACCTGCTCCTGCAATGTAAACACATCTCCCATGCAAATAAAGCCATTTACATTGAAATTGAATAGAGAGTGAGAGACACACATAACCTAGAATATTCTTTGGAGTGGATTTAAGTTGCTGTTATCTCAAAGATGTTTAGTATTCAACTAGTCTAACATGCACATCCAGCCTGTCTTCTGCTTTTAAATGGAGAAGTGACATTCTTGCTATTCTTCCACAGTTTCCACAGTTTTCACTTATAAAAAATTCTTATTTTTTGCCTGTTTATATATCTACTTTAACCTTGTCTCGTTGACAACTCCACAGCAAGTACATGATGGTCCAAGATCGATCAAGTTTCCTCCAATCACATCACCAACCAAGCGACTTAGACAACTTTGCCATGTGGAGGCACCAAATTTTACTAATTCTATGGTAATGTGTTTTTAGTGGTCAAACATCATTCCATCTAAACTGCTGTGAAAAAGATTTAACATAGCAAAATTGGTTTTTGTAAGCTGGTCAACCAAAAGGAAACTTAGGAGCTGATATAATCTTGTTTTTCTAATAGCAATTCTGTGTATATTTGGTTACTCTCTTTAATTTTAGGATATGAATACCGGTAAAACCAAACATCCACCCAACTGTTCATTATAAAACACACTAACCTTGGATTGAGGAGAGATGATTTAAATGCCAAGTGTAAATGTGATGGATAGAATATTCCAATAACATTTCAGCAGCGACATCTGCGCCACGGTGGCCAGGGTTCGAAACCTGGTTGCGCCATATCTGATTATGTTTGGTCTGTTATGGGCAGCACAAATTGGTACAGTGCTCCCTAGACTAGATGGGTAAATATTCACACACAATTACTTTGTCATGTTGTTCTAGTGTGACTCCCTTTGCAGGTTGGGTGCCTGTGAAATCAGTCACTTTTTTATACCGGTAGTTGGAAAATTGTATTTAATTCTCCCATATATACTAACGTTTAAAAGTTTAAAATGTGCATGTTTCAGCCATAACATTATGACCACCTGCCTAATATTGTGTACGTCCCCCTTTTGCTGCCAAAACAGCATACCTATACCAACAAACTGTGATGCACTGTGTTCTGACACCTTTCTATCAGAACCAGCATTAACTTTTTCAGCAATTTGGGCTACAGTAGCTTGTCGGTTGGATCAGAACACAAGGGCCACCCTTCGCTCCCCACGTGTATGGTATCAATGAGCCTTTACCGTCCATGACTCTATTGCTGGTTCACCACTTTTCCTTCCTTGGACCACTTTTGATAGGTACTGTACTGGCCACTGCAGACCGGGAACACCCCACAAGAGCTGCAGTTTTGGAGATGCTCTGGCCCAGTCGATTAGCCATCCTAATTTGGCCCTCGTCAAAGTCACTCAAATCATTAAGCATAAATATTTTTCCTGCTTCTTCATTTTGTCAAAGTTTACTGTATGTGTTAGAAGCAGGAAAATTAGGCAAGCATAAAGATTTGAGCAACTTTGACAAAGGCCAAATTGTGATTGCTAGATGAATGGTTCAGAGCATCTTCAAAACTGCAGTTCTTGTGACAGGTTCCCAGTCTGATTTATAATTATTATTCAAATACAACGGCAAAGCCACTTTTTCAGCAGACTTTCAGCTAATCTGTAATTAATGTTTTGACAATTATGTTTTATCAATTAAATGCCACCTTGGTGAAAGAATGTTTCAATTTCTATCAAAATACATGAAAATTCCTGTGCCAGAGTTGTAGTGTTGTAGAGTTGTAGAGTTGTAGAGTTGTAGTGTTGTAGTGTTGTAGTGTTGTAGTGTTGTAGTGTTGTAGTGTTGTAGTGTTGTAGTGTTGCAGTGTTGTAGTGTTGTAGTGGTCTAAGCTCCCAACTCTGGACTGCATGTTCCCTGGCGATGGCGGTTCAAGCCCCGACTCGGCCACAATCTCGGCCCTTTCTTTCTGTCTACCCCTACATACCGGTCTCCATAGCCTATGCTTAGGTTAGGCAGCAGCATATCGCCCTGTATTCCACTGCTGGTTTGCTTCTAACGCTAAGCAGGGTCGGGCCTGGTTAGTCCCTGGATGGGAGACCAATGCTGCTCGAAGTGGTGTTTGAGGGCCAGTAGGGGACACTATTCTCTCTAGTCTAAAGATCATTCCCAATGCCCCAGGGTATCGATGGGGACATCTGCCCTGCGTAGGGTGCCGTCTTTCGGATGGCACATTAAACGGGTATCCTGACTCTGTGGTCATTAAAAATCCCATGCCATTTATCATAAGAATAGGGGTGTTAACCCCGGTGTCATGGCCAAATTCCCAACCAGGCCTCACTTCAATCATGGCCACCTAATAATCCCCCTCCTTCCTAATTGGCATGTATAACTACTCACCTCTCCAGCTGATATGTGGTGAGCATTCTGGCGCAAAATGGCTGCCGTGCATCACTCAAGTGGTGGACGAGGTGGGCTTTCCCCTTCACTGTGTAAAGCGCATTGGGTACTTTGAAAAGCGCTATATAAGTGGAATTAATTATTATTATTATGCTTCTTACTTTTCTGTCATTAAAAATCATTTACAAAAATAACAAAACAAAAGTTACAAAAAACAAATACATGAAAATTCCTGGGTTTCCACAAACTTTTAAACACTAGTGTATGTACTGACTCAAGGCTTCTGTGTTGAATGAGCAGTGTGATAAGAATCAAACAGCTTTGTGACATGTGCTTGGAGGAAGCTTGTGAGCGCTCTTCAACATCCCACACCTGAGAGGAGTTGCTTGCTAAGTCCCAAACAAGACCCTTCACTCCACCGTCGGCCCTCCAATTGTACATTCCTGAGGGAGAGAAAATTATCAAGGGTGTAGCGGCTAATTAGACCCTCCACTACCTACTTCAAGCGAGCGTGCACACATGCTGCCTTTGCCAACAAGTGGCTAAGGAAGGAGAACAAGTGGCTAAGGAAGGTGACTTTTTAGCATGCACAATACCACACAAAAAATGGATAGGTGTGTCTATTGATATAACGTGCACTTGTCTGACACAAACACAATGAAATATCTTGAAAATAAAATGTTAAATTGTTATTTATGGTAATTTCATCTTTAAAGATAGGAATGATTTGAAAATTAGAAATCCTTTCTTGTTTATGATTAAACGGTGGACTATGAATTGCACGATTCAAGTCAGAAGTATGTCCCGAAGTTGATTCATTTACCAAACCCCTAGTCACCCTGGGGAAAGTCACCCTCTGAGTTTCGTCAGCGACACATATCCATGAAGGGCACTTCGAACAAGGAAATAGGGCGTAGGGGACTGTTTGAGATTCACGGGTTGAAATAAAGAGGCTTGAAGGAGAATTGGACATAAGAAATTGGGTGGGGAGGAAAAGGCGGGAAAAAAATATTTATAAATATTTAAAAGTATATAATTTACTAAGACCTGACAAAGATCCCATTTGGATTAAAATTATGTTTGTTTCTTGTGCGTTCTAATAAATTCACAATAGGAGCACACCGGATAGGCTGACAATATTATATTTTATCTTTTCTCATTATAAGATTAGTTTTTCTCCACCTAATCGGTAGAATGTGCCAAATTGTTTTCATGTTTCCCAAGTTTGAATAAGATCTTATTTTCAGCAACAACATGGGAGCGTACGGTTAACTACCTTTGCTCAGGGACTGAACAGCAGATTTTTACATTTGCAAGTTCAGGGTTTCAATCTGGCCACCTTTTGATTACTGGTCAGATGCTACAACCACTAGACTTGTCTGCCTCCTCAGGTAAAAGTTACACAGTCTTGACAGATGGTATTACACAGTTATAAATCTGGAATCTGGGAATCAAAAAACAAAAAAGCTGCACTTTCTCAGGTCAACAGCTCTAGGCGACAGGTGGAGAAATGTAACCAATCACAATTTCAGACAGTAATGGAAGCAATTATTGATTTTCAGAGAGTTTAAAATGATATCCCAGACCGCCTTTTAATTCAAAGCTATTGAATTCATGAAGATCTTTAAGCATACATCCACATATTGAACATTTGTTTCTTAGGAAGCAATTTAGAACCCAAATACAATAGCTAATAAGCAAGCAGTTAAGATAAGCAGCTGTAACCTGTTATAAGCTAAATACTTAGGGAATCTACAGTTTCACAATAATCTACCTAGCTAAGTTTCTACAGAGTGATGTTTGTGACTATAGCTTCTTCTTTACGGTTTACATGCATTTACCCATAACAAAGTTTTTTGTGTTTTTTTGGGATATATATATATGACATAATAGACCTTGAAGAACTAAATTCAGAAATGTGTTATATATTTGTTCCAGTGTTCAATGAAAACATACAATGCTCAAAAAAATTAAGGGAACATGCAATCATCACAGTATAACACCAAGTCAATAAAACTTCAGGGATATCAATCTGTCCAGTAAAGAATCCTAAGCAATTGTAAATCAATGTCACCTGTTTGATGTAAATTAAAGTGACAACAGGTGCACTGGAGAGGCAACAGCAAGACAACCTCCAAAAAGGAAATGGTTTTGCAGGTGGTGGCCACAGGTAATTGCTCTTATCTTTCCTGAATGATTCTTCTTATTGCGTTTTGCTAGCGTCCTTTTCACTACTGGGAGCATCAGGTGGTACCTGAAGCCCATTCAGGTTGCACAGGTAGTCCAGGTTCTCAGGATGGAACATGCAATCACAAGAAGATTTGCTGTGTCTCCCAGTATAGACTCAAGGCATGGAGGAGATAGAAGAAGACAGACCATTACACAAGAAGACCTGGACAGGGCCGGTATATGCTCCTTTGTGCGAGGAGGAACAGGAGGAGCACTGCTGGTGCTAGTCGGTTTAGTAGGTCATAGGCTGCACAACCCAGCACCGTGCAGCTTGATTGAGATTTGCCAGTGAGCACCACAACTGGCAAATCCACCATTGGCTCCCTGTTCTCTTACAATTTACATTTTAGACATTTAGCAGACATTCTTATCCAGAATGAATTACAGTGAATACAGGAACATCCCCCCTGGAGCAAGTTAGAGTAAAGTGCCTTGCTCAAAGACACAATGACAATTGGCACAGATCGGGAATCAAACCGGCAACCTTCCGACTCCAAATCTGACTCCTTAACCGTTGAGCCATCTGTCCTCCCTTCAAAGATAATAGCAGTTTAACATTGAGCATGTGATAAGTGTTTGAAAACGTCCTTGGTGAACGCTATGCTGCTTGCAAAATCATCCAGCATGACCAGTTTAGCGGTGGGTCAGTGACAGTCAAACAGACACATCTCCCAGGACACCATTCGCCATCTCATCAGGAGCATGGCCAGACCTTGTAGGGAGTGCACACAGGTATGTGGGAGCCATACACACTACTGAGTCACATTATGCGTTCCCATGATGAAATTTACGCAAGTTGGAACAGCCTGTGATTTCAACTGTTTACTTTGATATTCGGTGTGAGATTGAATCCAGAACTCAATCGGTTGATGATTTTGGTTTCCATTGGTTACATTTCTCCATTACGTCATTTTGTTCTCAACAATTTACACAATGTACATTAAAGATTTTGATCTTTAATATGTTTCGATCATCGAGACACATGTCTGATTTGAGTGTTCCCATATGTTTTTTGAGCAGTGTATATATATAAAAATATCTATGTAAAATTTGGCCAGCCCAGACAAAATTAATGGAAAGTTACATAGTACATCATTAACATGACCAAATTGTAAAAATGTATCATGCATTTTGATGTGGTACCAAAAGGAACCAAATGTCTATAAATGTCCTATATATCTTTCAAAATAAAAATATAATATGACACAAAATAATGTAATGTTAATTCCTGTATAAATATTCAGTTGACAAAGGCCCCTTATCTCAGGTTAGTGGAAATAAGTTGACAATTTTCCATAGAGGTTAGTTTTTGAACATCATCATCATAAAAGTAAAGTGTACATGATTATTTTTGATTAGGTAATTATTATCAATACAATATTAGAAGACATTATTAATAACAAAACCAGTAGATAAGGGAAACACACTGCTACTCTAATGGTGGATGGAAGTTTTAACACCAAGTCTGCCCTCTGCTGGTTCAAAAGTCTTGCTCAAGGAATTAGGTCCGGGTTTGCATCAAAATTATTACTACTTCTTCACTCAGTGAAAGGCATTGGATTGCTGTTTGAATGTGATTATAGAGTTTAAATTCAAAACACTAATTTCCTTTTAAATAAATGAATGAAGGTTTGTGAAGTGTACATTTTCGAGCAGCAGCTTTTAACAACTTCTCTAAGAGGTGACATGTACGTTGAAGCATTCCTCTTATATATATATATATATATATATATATATATATATATATATATATATATATATATATATATATACAGTTGTGCTCAAAAGAATGATAACCCTGGAGAATTGGTAAAAAATGTACTGTATCATTTTTTAAGAAAACATGAGTGAGCAGGCAAAACATATTTTTTTTTTATCATGGAATTCATATACAACTGTAGGTCATAACAGAGTGGCACAATCTCAAAACTAAACATGGAAACAAAGAAAATAATTACATGACCCCTGTTCAAAAGTCTGCATATCCTCAGTTCTCAATAAGTTGTATTGCCCCCTTTAGCATCAATGACAGTGTGCACTTGTTTGAGATAGTTGCTTATGAGGCCCCCAATTCTTGCAGGTTGTATAGCTGCCCTAGCCTGGTTAACACTGGTCAACAGTTCTGACTGAGAGTGGGTCTGGGCAAGGTTCATTCACAGCCCATTTCCAAAGGGGCGGCACCAACGGACGCCGCTCAAATGCCTCTCAGCGGAATTGGATATATCAGACTTTTGCCGAATCGAGTCGGCAAGGCCGCAACAACATTTTTTTTTTTAGATATGAAGGCTATTATACGTCATCGTATTAAGCCCGCCTCCACGGTTGTGATTGGTGCCTCATTTTGGAAATGGGCTTGAATGGGATCTTGGCCAGACTGACTTGTAGAGTAGGCCTGGGCGATATGGCAAAAAAATTATATCACCATATATATATTTTTTTTTTCGATACGATACGCCTGACGATATATTTAAATATATATAGGACCTGCTGTGACTTGATTAGATCAAGTCTGCTATATAAACAAATAAAAACAATACATACAAAAATTATTGATTGACCTGGTTATATTTTTGTTTAGAAGTTTTAGGTAAAACTGAACTACAAGCGATATGAAATACTCCTCATTTGTTGGATGTTTCTTTGTTTCAGAAAAAAACCAGCTGTTATCGCGATATGTCGATATGGGATATTCTTCTCGATATTATTTTTAAAAACTTGATAACGATAAATATCGCCCAGCCCTATTGCAGAGCAAATCAAAATTTGCCAGAAGTCCGTCAGGGTTCTCTCAGGCTATAGCTGCCCATTCATCTTGGCAAAATGCCTCCAGGCCATGCAAAGTCTTTGTTCATCTTGCACGAACCGCACATTTGAGATCTTCCCAGAGTGGCTTGATAAAATTTAGACCAGGAGACTGTGACGGCCACTCCAGAACCTTCACCTTTTTCTGCCATAACCACTGCAGGGTCAACTTTGCCTTGTGCTTAGGGTCATTGTCGTGCTGGAAATTCCAGGAACGTCCCATGCGCAGCTTTCAAGAAGAATGCATATTGCCTGCCAGACTTTTCCAATAACATGCTGCATTCATCTTGCCATCAATTTTCACAAGGTTCCCCATGATTTAGAGCACACACACCCCCAAAAAATCAATGAGCCGCCACCATGCTTCACAGTGGAGAAGATATTCTTTTCACTATAGTTTTTTTTAGACCCCTCTCCAAACATAGCACTTATGGTTGTGACCATAAAGCTCTATTTTGGTCTTGTCACTCCAAATTACAGTGTGCCAGAAGCTGTGAGGCCTGTCAAGTTGTTGTCGGGCATATTGTAACCAGGCTTTTTTGTCGAACTGGCACAGTAAAAGCTTATTTCTGGCAACTCGACCATGCAGCTCATTTTTGTTCAAGTATTGTTGTATTGTGCTCCTTGAAACAACCTGTATGTCTCCTGAGGTTACCTGTGGGTTTTTCTTTGTGTCTCGAACAAATGTTTAGGGCTGCAACTAACGATTATTTGGATAATCGATTAATCTGTGGATTGTTTTTTCGATTAATCAATGAATCAGATAAACAGACTAACAAATATTTCCATAACTTTACTTAAAAAAATTGACAATTTTAACACATAACAGACCTAAATGTGTGCTATAAAACATGTGCAAAAAGTATGCTCATTTCTTTAGTTAGGTGCAAAATATGGTATTTTTTACCTTACTTAGACGGACCTGAGATGTTAAAATAATTGTGTCTACAAAACAATTATAGAAACAGCTTTTATAGAACATAGTTGTAAATAACCTTAGTCCTAAAAAGGAGATAGGCCTGTCGAATAGTAATTTTGTTGCTTTATGTATTTTATCTGTTTAAGCTTATTTTGACCTATTTGCTGTTTTGAATTTAGCATGACATTTATTTTAAAACGGACTTTGGAGTTTCCACTGTGCGCAACAGTAGTTGGAAAAACGATAAATGTAAATCACATAGTTTAACAAATTAGCATCCACCGAAGAGGTACAAGGTTAGAATATGTTGTAATACTGTAATAGTAAGATCTGGTTTGGGTTTTAAATTAGTTTAGCACTATAACTCTTTCTGTTTGTTCACCTAAGCACTAACGGGTATGTTAAATGAGCTTGCTAGATTAACTTTAGCTCTACCCCGTCTGTTCTACCCCAAACATTAATTAGCCAGCTAGTAAATACACTTGTTGTGCAATGTTGAAGTGGATTTAATTTAATAAGCTGGATCGCAACCAAACACCGGCTATTTGATAAATAAGTACTACCTGCTGTGGGAGGAACTAGTCCTAATTTAAAAATGCAACCCATGCTATTAATATGTACTAACTTACACTGCTGTTGACTGCCCTTTGCTTATCGCTCCAACCTGTTTTCTTTTCAAGTGCTACCTCATTATGGTCGTGCTCCGGTGCCATTCCATTTACGTTGTACAGAGATTACACGTAAAACTTTTTGATAAATTTAAAAGTGAACTTCTGCCATTATATCGAAGATTTCGGTCAGACAGTTTAAATGTTTTTTTTTCTTAAACTGACTTAGCTCCACCACACAGCAAGCAGCCACATAGACCCAATGAATCGATAATGAAATTTGTTGCCAGCAATTTTAAATATCGATTTTTTTCAATGTTATCGATTCGTTGTTGCAGCCCTACAAATGTTCTTGAAGTTTTGGCTGAAATCTTTCTTGGTCTACCTGACCTTGGCTTGGTATGAAGAGATTCCCGAATCTTCCACTTCTTAATAAGTATTTGAACAGTACTGACTGGCATTTGCAAAGCATTGGATAGCTTTTTATATCAATTTCCAACTTTATGCAGTTCCACTACCTTAAAGGACAACTCTGGCGCAAAGTGAACCTGCAAACTGATAATTACCTTATATGGCTAGTTGTGAGGGCATGGATGAAGTAAAAATAAATCACTACTTTATACCACTAAAAAGGCTTAAAATAACACCACACTTCCACGGTAGCATAATGAGGGTCCCTACATGCAAACGTAAGCATTGAGAACTTTGAAAGTGTACAGACAGTTTATTAAAAAATCGTTTAAAAGACAGTACCTATTGCGTATACAGCCAGGCGCCATCTTCGGAAAACAGACTCGACCAGTCAAACCACAAACTCCATGCTACATGAGCTGAACTCAGGGTTGCCAGGTCAACCAGAAAATTAGCCCAATTTGTTTACGTTGTTACTGAGTTAATAATTCCAATACTTTTTTCCACAATGTACATTTAAATGTGATTTTTTACCCTATTCTCCTAATTTCAAAAATGTTATTTGTTCATTCCACAACATGGTTATATCTTGCCTTTAATTATCTCCATGTAAAATGACAGAGACAAATGGAAATACAAAGATGATCATTGGATGAGTTTCGAGGATCAGCAAGAATGAGAGTGGATCTTAATTGGGGAGGACGGGCTCGTATTACGCTCGGGACCGGAGTAAATGGAATGGTGCGCAACGCACAAAACCCAGTGTGCAAAACAAAAAACACTGGGTTTTGTGCGTTGCGCACCATTCCATTCAATCCGGTCCCGAGCGTAA
>JACXGM010006851.1:0-31912 GCA_016801145.1 Umbra pygmaea | reverse complement strand
GTAAATATTTTTTGAATACTTGCAACAAAGAAAGTTTGTACAGATACAAATTTTTAATTCTTGCAAGTATTTAATCACGCATTCACAGATTTTTACATACAACTACGAAATGCAAAACCGTCGAGTGGATTGTGATTTACAGATGTACAAATCATATTATTTACCCACAAGACATTTGGCGGCAATTTGATACCATATGTATGTAGCCTGCCCTTGGCGGTGGCTTCAGGGTACCTGACAGTGATGGAGTATGTCAGGATGGACTCTATGATGGCAGTGTAGAAGTGCACCATCATAGTCTTTGGCAGATTTAATTCTTTCAGCTGCCGCAGGAAGTTCATCCTCTGTACTGTTTTTTTGTGAGGGAGATAATGTTCAGCTCTCCACTTGAGATCCCGGGCAATGGTGGTGTCCAGGAAGTGGAAGGACTCCGCAGAGTTGACCGGGGAGCCACACAGGGCAATGGGGGAGAGTAGAGAGCTTCTACCGAAGTCCACTACCATCTCAACTGTCTTTAGAGCATTGAGCTCCAGGTTGTTCTGGCTCGACCAGAACACCAAATGGTCAATCTCCAGCCTGTAGGCAGAATCATCTCCCTTTGAAATGAATCCCATGAGGGTGGTGTCATCTGCAAACTTTAGGAGCTTGCCTGAGTGGTGACTGGAGGTGCAGCTGTTGGTGTAGAGGGAGAAGAGTAGGGGATGATAGGACGCAGCCTTGAGGGGAACTAGTGCAGATGGTCAGGGGCTCAGGGAAGTGTTTCCCCAGCGTCACGTGCTGCCTTCTGTTGGACAGGGGAGTCTAGGTGCTGGAGGATGAAGTGAAGAGCCATGTTGACTGTGTTTTGTTTATTAGTTCATCATTGTGAGTGTTCTATTCTAAAAGCAACCATGAACTTGGCTTATTGGTGTATGATTGGACTACTTATAGTGATTTTAAAACTCTGTCTTGCCCATAGACTCTGTCATGACCATGTCACTGGCGTGGCGGGTGAAATCCAATATAGCAGAGAAATCCTACTGATAGTTATCTACGGATCATGCAGCCATAGTAAAGTCCATATTGAATCATCTAAGGACCAACCCAAAGAAATGGACTACCCAAAGAAATGGACTACCCAAAGAAATTGACTACCAAAAGAAATGGACTACCCAAAGAATGGACTACCCGGACTTAGTGCAAACAAGGATCAAAATGGTGTACTTGGTGAAGATTAAGGAGACTGAAATCAAACTCTCTCTGCCCGTCATGCTGCTCATCAACGACCCAGTCCCTAAAAGCAAAAACCGATGCGCTGACTGCAAATATCCGCCACCTGCATGAGTACCGGAGTGCCTGTGTCATGGCTATCAGAGAGACATGGTTGGACAACAACATCACATCCAGCAAGGTGGGACCCCTCGGTTTCTCAGTGTTCAGGACTGACAAGGACCCACAATCACTAGGACGATCCGTGGGGGCGGGGTCTGTCTACTCATCTGGGACAATTGGTGTTGTACAGTGGTGGTGAGAGAGAGTTTGTGTACCCCTGATATTGAACTGATGTGCGTCTCCCTTCGGTCTTTCTATCTGCCTAGATAGTTCCCTCAGACATTTCTTGCTGTCGTATACATACACCCAAAGACAAACTTTGACAGGGTTCTGGACATTATTTTCAATCTCTCCCACAAGCTCAATTCACTGTCTCCTGAAACCCCTAAGTTTATCTTAGAAGATTTTAATAATTGTTCTGTGAAAAAGTGCTTATGCACATATTATCACTATGTGTACTGGCCCTCCAGGAAAATCACATTTTTAGACCTATGTTATAAATCTGCCAAAGACACCTATTCCTCATTATTGCTCGCACCACTAGAGGCATCACAATGTGGCCTATATATCAGAGGCTCCTGCGGAGGGAGAAGCCCCAAGAACGCTCAGTTAAAGTATGGAATAATGACAGTATTATGGCCCTGCAGGGTTGTTTTGATTGCACAAACGGAGACACATTTAAATGCCCTGATATAAATGAACAGGTTAGAAACAATATCTGACTACATCTATTTATGTGTATATACTGTCATACCCATAAAACACTTAAGACTTCCCAAACAACAAGCCCTGGATCTCCAGTAAATTAAAGCATCTTATAATAGAAAATAAAAAAGCATACTGGTATCAGGATGACACAGCCAAAAGGGACACACAGAGACAGATTAAACAACAAATATAGCTGGATAAGTTCAGTTACAGACAGAAGATTGAGGCAACCCTGGTGTCACGCAACTCCTGTGAGGCATGGCAGGGGATCAAGACCATGACCAATGTCCCACACAAGGGAAGAGGGAAATTTCCCGTTATCCTGCCTGGAGGTGAGGGATTGGAAAAGGCAAATCAGCTAAACAGCTTCTTCTGTCACTTTGAAAGCGGCACCGATGCTGGGGCGGCATCGTGTTGTCCCCTCCAACCTCACCATCTGTCATAAACATCAGACAATTGGATGTCTTTCACCTTTTTAGTCGTTTTAATCCATGGAAAAGCCCTTGCCCTGACAAAATCTGTGGTAATATTCTTAAGCACTGTGCAGAACAGTTAGCTCCTGTGTTCACTAACATTTTTAACTCCTCTCTTAACCTCTGTAATTCCCTATCCTGTGGAAAACATCTACAATTGTACCAGTGCCAAAGCTGCCAAGACCCACAGAGTCCAATGACTACAGACCAATATCGCTGACATCTCTGGCCATGAAGTGCCTGGAGCTTCTGGTTAAGAGGTACATTGGCCCTCATTTATGAAACGTGCACACGACCTAAAACAGGCGTAGGACGGGTGTACGCCGATTCCTACGCAAATAAGGGATTTATCAATTTGAACGTGAGCGTAGGCTGCGATAAAACCTCACATCTTGTCTGACCTTGTAGTGGGAAATTAATGTTTATAGGACCAAATAATGACTCCTTCAACAGCTGGCTTCCCATCCCTCCTCATCTAACAAAGGATTTCCTGGGATGAATTAAGATTCATGGGAAGGGGGCAAACCCCAATGTATGTCACACATTTAAGCCTGTTCATATGTTATTTTGGTTTTGATCCACCCATAAAGGGAGTTTGGTGTTATTACTTGTAAAAGGTTGTACGGGTCTTATGTTGTCTCCACGGGGTTTCTAGGAGAAGACAAATGCTAGCTCCCCCTCTGGAAGATATTCAAATGTTCCTTTGTTACAGCCCGGATGCGCCGAGGCGCCAAGGCGACGTATAATCTAATCATTAATGTACTCTTTTGTTTCCAATTCGCGCCAGTGAACTGATATGTATTTTGAATGCAGCGGGAGTTGTGGGCGTCCCCTCTCGAGGGGAAATATAAGTCTTTGTTTAAGGTTAAACTGAGGAGATCTCTTTAACAACTCTCCTGGCCACACGTTAGTGCGTGCCATAGCAAATGTGTTGAATAAATGTTGTGATAGACTGTACCGTATAAGACATGCTTAGATCGTAGATCATATTTAGAAGTGTAAACGACATGTAATTCTTGGTATAATTGTGTAATTCTGTGTCCGGTTAAAGTGTTTTACTTCTATGCCCTTTAACTGGAATTAAATATTATTCACTTACTAAGTTCTGTCATAGACATTCTAAATCATTTCCCAGAACATCTCCGGTGGAGTTATTAATGGGAATGTAAGTTATCTTGCTCTGAAGTTTCAGCGTAGCTGTTCACACACACGGATAAATGATCATTAAGAGGTCAGATGGTTAGATAGGAAATATTCAACCACGTCTATGCTATAAATCCTCTATAGGCATTTATTAAGAATTTCTCCGTTCTTAACCCAGACTATTGCAACAGGGGAGGAAAGGTAATATTAATTATTAATGCTTTAACTTCATAAGTACATCTTAATTGTATCCTTTTACCCCCTTACTACAACCTCATGTATGCAAGTTCTCCAGTGTGACTAGCGGTGTTCATGGTATAACCACCCGGTTCAGTGAATTGTTGTACCAGCGATCATTGATTAATGTTTGTGCATCGCAACTACCCCATAATTAATTGTATACAGCACATTGCTATTAAGTGGTATTTTTTCCCTTTCACTTCGAGGTGGCCTAGAACATGAGGGCTGAAATTAGGCAAACAACAATTTCAATCAAATAGTATATATATATATATATATATATATATATATTAGGTTAGATTTGTATGCAATTGGTGATTTTTTTTTCAGTCTATTTAAACAAGCAACTCTTATTTTTTTAAACTGCAGTGTTTGAACAAGGCTACAGGAGGGCGCATTGCATGGCTGGACTGATCTCCTCGTAAAATTATTATAATAGTTCTACATAGTTCTTTGGTGAAACGGTTGGATGTGATTCCTCTAGGTGGTAAAGGTTATGCCCAGACTGAGTACCTTATAACACTGCTTGCAAAATTCCCAAACAAGCAGGAGCGCATGGTTCAACAGTGTACACACACAAACCACAGTAAAGTGATGTATAGGTTTGCTCAAGGGCAGGTGGCTGTGTCTTGGGTAAGCGGGGTGGGGGGACTGCTATACACACCAGAGCAGGCCTGCAACATAATTACAGCATGTGGGGTTCTCCACGATATTGCGCTGGAGAACGGTGTCATTCAATGAAGATCAGTGGCCACAACAGCCACCATTGGGGGTCTATGAAGGAGACTTCTAATATAGTCTTATCTTGGGTAAGAAAACTACTTGACAAAAATACAACATGGAATGTTCAGTGAAAATAATTCGTTTATTTGAAATGCACTTTAGGTTCTTGTTAATTGCTTTCAATGACTGTATCAGTAACCTCAACACCGCATTTTACTTTAACAATTGATGCCTGATTTTAAACTTCCAAATAAAACCAAGCGGTTGGCCTGCACCTGAGACCTGAGCTTTTCTATTTATATCTCAGGAAAATTCCTTTTCTTTTCTGGATGTCGCTTATCCATGTTGTAAACTCTAAAGGCGAGGCCTCTAATCCGTGCATATATGTGGGCGTGATATTTAAAGTAAGATTGATTTCAACCGTCTGATTTATCAACACCCGTTCATTCGTACGCTGGAATTGGAGTGATGCGAATGTTTTGTAAATCACACGTAAATCTCGTCGTAAGATGATTTCTGCGCTCAGATCTACACTGGTTTCTATGCACGTTTGATAAATGAGGGCCATTGTATTCCAAACCCATCATCTGGTGGACACCCAGCAATTTGCTTATCAAGCCTCCAGGTGGGTGGATGATGCAATTTTGACAGTAAACTTTTGCACGCTCACCAAAGACTCATGCAAAGATTCTATTTGTGGACATTTCATCTGCTTTTAATAACATGCAACCTAAGACTCTTGCAGACATTTTAGCCACAGGCTCTACACAAGGATGTGTCTTATCTCATTTACTATTTATTTTATACACAAATTCATGCACTAGCACAAAACAGGCACTTTATTAAATATGCAGATGACACAGCTCTAGGGAGTCTGCTACAGGATGGGGAGGTAGATCATGGTCTGGTTTTAGACTCCTTTTTAGAATGGTGCAATAAGTTACACTAAATTTTAAATACCAATAAGACGAAAGCAATATCCATAGATTTTTGAAATTCATAGCAATCCACCAACACTTTTATTAATGGGGGGGTTATTCAGGTTGTTACAAATTACAAAAACCTTGGCATTGTACCGGACAACAAGCTTAAATGGGACTCATGGACTGATCTTCTGCACACTAAGACACAGTAAAGAATATACTTTTGAAAGAAATTGCTTGTTTTTAATGTCAATATTAGTCATACCCTGTGGTATGAATGGACTGTGGAGATAGGAAAAATGAATATAGGCATGTATTCTGTCATGAAAATAAGCATCCCTGTTATACTGATCTGGCTTTCAAACCTTACTCCTTAAAGCCTCGGTTGTTCTTGATTTTTTAAGGTATAGCTTGTCTTTCTGTGATATTTCTATCAGCCGTTTTAATGCTAAATCCATACATGTGACATCCAACCATACATGTTTGCGCTAATTACCTAAGTGCTTCTGTGGGAATATGTCCATACATGACTACTGAAAAAAAAGCATTTGCTACAATGAATGGGATCCTGGACAAGCTTTACTTGTAAGGATTGAACCAAAAATGACTGATGACTGTATATGCGTCACTGAATCACTGAAGTTTTCCAGCACACATGGAAAGAGACGTAGCGAGAGGACATTTAACAGATGAGTAAGTTTATTAAACCTATTTTCTGTACCTTGATAATGGAGCACACATTGTGTCTGTGGTAATGTTATTGAACTGTATGTGTAGTGTGCCAGCTGTATTTAGTAGCTGAGTTGGTAAATTACCTTACTATATATAGGCTACTCTTTCTAGATAAAGAAAAATTGATGGAATCGCATCGCTTTTCAGCCGCTTTCGGGCTGTAATGCTGGTTAGTTTAGCACGTAGATCCCTTTCATAATCTTCCGACCTAAAGACTGCAGACCATAACTTTTTATAGCCTATTGTAAAGTGTAAAAGATTACTCCTTCTTTTTGGGCTTGCTTGTAATTTCTGCAACCAGGTACAGAACACCAAACGGGCATGATGAATAGAAATTAGACTACAATTTCAAAAAGAAATAGGTATAACTTTCTAGCGTCAAGCTCTACAGAGGTGTGCTGTTGAATTTCCCATGTTCTGTGTCGGTGCGTTTAAACGGGGACGGGCACGAAATTCGCTTGGAATTCTGGGAGTTGTGGTAGCTTAAGTTTAGACGGATACAGAAGCACCCCAGCGGATTCAAAAGGAACTGAAATATACTATTGGCTTTTCTCTGATATATTGAAAAAGAACAAATGTGTATATGACATAAATCATCAATGGTAACGTTTGTATATGCTATACTATGAATCCGATATACTGTGAAACAGTCCTTTAAGTTACTTGGGATAACACTGAGCATTGAACACATTAACAAAGATGAACAGAACATTGTATGTGACTACACACACCCCCTGGCATCTCATTTTAAACTACTGCCATCTAGGCGTCATTTCTGCCAACCCCTTCTGACCAAGAACATATCCAAATTCTCTTTTGTACCACTAGCCATAAAACCATTAAATCAGTCCAGGGCTCTCAAGTTTTGAAGACAGGCAAGAGTGACATCCCCCAGTCAGGGGGTCAGAGGGGGGGGGTTAGATGGGTCACGGGAATGAGGGTGTTTCATTAATAATAAATATTAGTGTTTTGGTTGTTGTTATTAATAATTGCTCAGACTTGCAGAAGAATTTCCACATTTGAAACAGTTCGGCTCAAGCCTAGCCGTTTTCAGGGTCATGATTGAGGACAATGTCCCATCCAGAGACAAGCTGTTTAGTGTTGAGGTTTTGTTCAAACCAACCATTGAAAATACCCTCTCGGCATCAGCATTAAAATTTGGAAGCACTAAAAACAAGGCTGCGATCTTTGATAGCCTTCAAAATTGGTTCAAGACAGTAGGGCTGCACAATTAATAAACATTTTATCATGATCATGATTTTGGCTTCCCACAATCAAATTCACGTGATCGACCTTCAAAGACCCCCAACGCTCTAGAACAGGGGTGGGCAATTATTTTTGCTTGAGGGCCACATTGAGCTTTTGAAACCAAATGAAGGGCCGCATTTTATAGCGATGCATGAAAAAAAGGAAATGTTATTTCATTAAATTAACCCCTCCCCCTACACAGTTAGTTGCGTATCCTACAGAAAATAAATGTTTTGTTTTGTAAAACCTTGTTTGACTGTAATGTTTTTAGTTTACCAAAATATAGTCAGTGAAAAATACCCAACTTTGAGATGCAATATTTATGGGTTGTCATTAATCCACATGGACAAACCACTTCTCATTATTTGCATTGGCAATATTTTATCAGCGGAACCCCCTCTTTCCAACCATATTGGTACCATGTTGGTATTGTGCAGGATGATGTCCTACATCATTTCAGAGTTGCTATTTTGTCATCTTCACATCCTACTTCCTGTCTGTAATGTGTTTAGTAAAAAAGGCAAAAGTAAAAAAAAACACGACTGACTTCGAGGTGCAATATCTGTCGGATATGATAAACCCATATGGATGAGCCAACACTCATTCTTTTCGGTTGATCTTTGTCTTTCCAATGGTACCAAGCTTTAGTTGCTAGCATATACGGTTCGCAAGATAATCGCGAAACAATCGCGCTTGACGCTCAAGAGCGTCGGTAGACTGTGGGCCAGATCAAAGTGGGCCAGACCCGGTGGGCCACATCTGGCCCGCGGGCCATAGTTTGCCCACCCCTGCTCTAGAACATCAAGCGCGATCGTCTCGTACATGCTAGCAGAAGTGGACATTTACTTGAGTAAAAGTACTTTTCTGAGTAACTCTAAGTTCACAAGTTTTGGGAAGTCCCTAGACCAAATTGATCAGGTAAAGGGAGTTCATATACAAACAAGTTGTCATTGTATGTATCAAACAAGTTGTGAATTTGGAGATCATGACTTACTCTGTGCTTAAACTGATGCTTGGAGCTCCAGTCATTTCCAGTGGGAATCACGTGAACATTTACAGGAAAAGATTTTTTTCATTAGTTGTTGCATTAAATCTTACCCAGATACAATAGTGCTATTTTGGGATTGGCTATTGTGTAGCCCATTTATTTTTTTGTGATTGGCTGACAAGTGGCAGGCTCGACAATCCAGGGGAGACACGTTTAATTCCTGCCGGTTCCATAATGAAAGCGGAGCGGCATATTAAATATATTATACAAAAAAATTTTGCCGTGAGAAATACAATGTGTGGCGGGAGTGCGTGACAAAAGAATGAAATGAGTGACTGTCACGCTCAATGCGTGACACTTGAGAGCCCTGTCAGTCAATAAGCTAATGTCATGCTGGCCTGGTCATACCCAAGGGTGTATATATATGCATGTTCTTTTTGTTATGTCTGTTGGTGTCTGATGTAGGGACTATATGTTTGTATCATATATCTGATGTCCTTGTGACTATGCCACAAATCCAACTGCCCCACGGGGACAATATAATTATCTACTACTAACAACAGAGGTCAGGGCGACTCGTCTGTAGTCATTAAGTCTTTTGATCGTTGTCTTTTTGGGGACCGGGATGATGATGGATTGGAAGCATGGAATGTGAAATGTTAAAAATGTCAGTAAACACTGCAGACAGCTGGTCTGCACAGTTCTTTAGGGTGGACGGAGAGATAGAGTCTGTCCCAGCTGGCTTACAGGGGTTCTGTCTCTTAAATAGTCAATGGAACTATTGACTCTCTAACACCTCCCTGTATTAGAGCAGTGTACACAGTCAGTTGGCACGACTTTGGATCCTGGTACAGACTGTTTTCTGCATGCAAATCTCTTGTAGACATCCTAATGTTTTTTTCAGGAACTCCTTGAACATTATTTCTCTACAACAGTTCAGTGTGTTGAAATTGATGGAGTTTGTTATTTATGATCAATTGTTTGGAATTCGCACTCAGGCCTGGGCCGGTAGTCAAAATGTAGTGCCTACCTTGGGTTCTGACTCTGTTTCTGGAATCATTTTGTACAGCGCTTTTGAACATTTTGCGAGTCAGCAGTGCTTTAGATCCTTTTCTTTAAAATGTATTGGAGACATCCCGAAGTTTTTAGTGCACCCCTCCTGTAAAATTGCAGCATTTCTAAATTAAAATACCTTTTAGAATTTTCTGCTTTGTCAAACCAGCTTGTGTCAAGACGTTTACTAAACATTAACTGTCTCTCTGTGTTTCAGAAGTGATCTATCTTCTTGGCAGATATGTCAAAGGGCTTAAAGTTGGTCCAATGCATCTGCTCCAATCGCAGTAAACCTGAATCCCGTGCACGAGCTCAAGGACTTTGTGTCGACTAACTGTGTTTACCAGCTGCAATGTGGTGACCTGGTTTTCACCTTGTGTATTTGGTAAGATTGTTTGCTTCCTAGTGTCACTGCGTCCAGTTGGGCACACAAGGTGCAGCAGCAGTGAGTCTGTACAGGCAATCAGTGTATTCCTCGATGCCTTAGGAGACATCCAGACTCATACCCAGACTGAGTTGGACAATAATGGCTTTCAGAAAAGAACCATTAGGTGCCATTAGATAACCCTTGTAAGCGGGTGTAAACATGCCAAAATGCATGGATGAAACAAATAGCTGATTTTCAAGTATACCAAATGAATGTAAACAAACGTGCAAAAAGTAACCAGCAGTCATTACCAAGGACACGTACTAAACGCAGCATTGGGGGTGTGTTGAATTATAAATACAGAACACAAACAAAGCTGCACTATGCACAGGGAGTATGTGTGGAGCTCGCTGATTGGTTATGTAAGGCAAGCAGTCAGAGAGCAAACACGCACGCGCTCACACAGACATATGCATGGCCCCAGAGGCCAGTGTTTGCGTTTCCTGTAATCTGAGCTTCCGTATTCTAAAGGATGATGTAACTAGATGCCAGCCTTAAACAAAGTACATAGCCACTGGAACATCCGTCTGGGGCATGTGTGTACGTGTGTGTGTGCATCTCGGTGTGCATGTGTGTCTGCATCTGTGTCTCTATGCTTTTGTATGTGCAGTTCTTACTCTAAATCATTGGTGGCTATACATTGCACATGAGGCAAAATATAATAGGGGAGGGTGTGTCTGCCTCTTTGTTAACTACGGATGTGTCTTCAATAAACATTCCCTTTTATTGCATCACGCTCCTCTGCAGATAGCTTTACAAGGTCACCCACATTTGGTCACCCCCTCTACCAACACAAAAAGCTGTCCGTTTTCGACCACTCCACACAGTACTAAGAAGAATGTGTGAGTGATGTGAAACACAGGTTCCAAGAATGAGTTCAGCTGATTTCCTAGGAAAAGTAAAACAATCATTAAGCACTGTCTTTGTCCCATTAAACCTGACCTTGTAGTTCTCTCCCATCCTCCCAAGAACATATCATCGATTTGTTTCATCTTGTTTGAAACTTACCTGAATACGTAAATCCGAACGTGATTATGAAACAGCGAGTGACATAATGTGGTGTGGTTGCTGCATGTCCTCGGTGATTGAGTTACTGTAAGAAGGCTTCTTTTTAATTCTTTGGCCAGGGATAGAGTGAACATAGCCAGACCACAGCATGTCTGTCTCTGGGCCTGCCAGATGACTACTCTCCTTCCCAAGTGCCAAAATTGTTCCAGTACATGTGTCTATTTGTTACACGAGGGCCAGTGTGTGTGTATGTGTACTTGCATGGATGTGTGTGTGCCGATGACTCACTGAGGAAGGGCTGTCCTGGAACACAGTGGAAACACAAGGATGCACTCCATTGAAGAGGAAGGAACTTCACAGTGATGCATATAAACATTACAAACATTAGAAATGTCCTACTAGTTACTCCACACAAACTTTCTCTCTGCATCCTGGATGGATTTTCCATCTTCTCTGTTCCGTTCCCGTGTCCATTTTAGATATCAATTATACATGTCTAAAAAGGGAACTCATTCTAACTTGTATAAACCAAGAGTGAGTGTGCTTCCTGAGGGTTGGATGTGCAGTAGGTAGATGCTTAATGTTCCATGTCTGTTGGACTGGTCGCCATCTGGGAAATAGAAATTATTTATATATAATATATACATAATTAAATGATTAATGTTGTTTTGTCTCAAAGGTACATTTAAGCTTATTTCGAATGGACTGTTATGCTGTTTGCTACGTTGGTGCTAATAGCCAGATAGGTATATCGGCTACCCAGTGTATGTGTGTGTGTGTCTGGCAGATCGAGAGTGTCACCCATTTGCCTATCGAACACAGTGTTCCCCAGCTCGACTCGAGTTTCCATGCCAACGCAGGCAGTGGCGAGACGCAAGAAGAGGATCTAGCCCTCTCCCGACTGTTACACGAGAGACGGAACTGTGTGCATGTGTGCGTGTTCACGTGCGGCACTCGAAAAAGCTCTGTGTGACAGACGGAATCAAAAGATTTGAGGGTGTGAAAGGGGAGATATTCTTGGATTGCAGTGGTGATGGAAAAAAGAGAGATCATTCATTACTAAAGTGTATGCTGGCAGGATGACTGAATGACTGGGTGAGACAAATAGACGGATGGACAGTGAGGCAGTCACAAAATAAAATACATACAGTAAGTGTACTGCTGTTGCATTAGAAATGTATGTAACCAAGCGATAACAAAGACAACGTAGACACGGACGACATTCAGTGGAAGACACATATTTTTACTGCAGCTGTAAGTGTACAATCAGTTATTCTTTCTATGCATCCCAGATAATCTATCTTCTACTGTTATGCGGAAACCCTTTCTCACACACTGATTGAGTCAGACCATCAGACTCATTCACAGCAGTGAAAAGCTGAAGTCATGCATTCATACCAACTGAAGGCTAAGTCAGGCCTTGGGGAGCAGGGGAGTGGGAGTGTAAGAATAACTGGAGGTTAAAAGCGGAACTGTACTTAAAACTGTGTAATGAGGGGCTGGAAAATGTGCAGCTGTGCATGGTGCTATGGTAATACAAATGTCCACATGTATCAGCTAGAGCAAGAAAGAGATATATACAGAGAGACAGAGAAAGGTAGTTTTGGAAGAGAAACAGAAGGAGAGAAAGAGCCAATGAGATAGAGGGAGATTGCAGAGATCAAGCTAGATGTGCTGAGAGAGAGCACGAGTGTTAGGGATTGATACAGGGATGGGGAGAGAAGAAAACAGTGGAAAAGTGCTTGTAGATTCCCCACCCTATCGTGTGTGTATGTGTGAATATATGGCAGCACTAAGACCTCTCTCCGACCACGACCAAAGTGACCCTAAGGACCTCAGACCGGCATGTGTGTACACGTGTGCATGTAAATATGAGTGTCTCCAGTTTGTAGCAGGTGAGTAGTGTGTAAATGGGACCCTTTTTATGCATTTAGGTTTCCCAAATGCTGAATATGAACCAATATTGAGGGGAACTTTGAAGACTTTGGAGATGCAGTTTTGATTCTCACTAACCGCACACTCCTGGCCTCATCATGCAATGATTAATGGAGTTAGTTACTGCTCAGCGTTATCCACACACCAAGACGCCACACACACCAACCATCAATCACAAATAGTAAGCTCACACACTTCTCAAACACACACTAATTACATTGGTGACGACTAACGCTGGACACATCTTGAGTGGTAGCTAGCCTTTTACAAACATTCTCCCATGTTTTTGTGACCGCAGCCGGATACAGGGTTTGAAATGAGAGGTCATCAAAACAAAGGAAGTGCAAGCTCTCAGTAATGAAAAGCTAACTCTGCTAATAAAGTGAAACCTCTGCAGAACAAAGGAACGTGTGGGATTTTAAAGCTCTGTTGCTCATTTTATCCAGTAGGATCTAATAACATCTAACATCGCTCATCTCTTTGTGCTGCAGATCTTTGTGCTTACCAAGCCTTAAAGGGCAATAATCTGGCAATGCTAAAGGAATATGTCATCTGTTATGATCTCTTCAGAGTCCCCTCCATTCACAACACTGATGATGAGCAGAGCACGTTGTGTTCTTTGAAGTGTGCTTTGTAAATTGGAGATCACGGACTTTGTGATGCATTCTGACATGAATTAGATTTAACAGTGTCAAGCAGACCTGCAAGCATTTCTTTAATTACTCAAATTTACACAAACTGCCCAGAGAACGAATTAACCCCCCCCCCACACACACACACACACACTCACACACACACAGACACACACACACCACAGAAGATGGATAGTATAACATGACGCCAGCAAACACAGACACCCTGTTTCCAGCTACTGGCCACATTTCTATTATTCATTTTTCCTAGTGATGTTTCATACTATATGTACATTACTATTACCCAACATTATTTCCTGGAAGTCAGATTTGAGGTTACTAACTACACTTTCGACCACAGACTCAACTTCGTTGACCTCAAGCCTTTGACTGATCCAATGCATTTAATTTTTTCACAAACACTATTCTGAAAGATATGGTGCCAAAGAACAGACAAACAAGAAGGCACAGTAATCCTCAACCCATAGCTGGAAAAACTAGATGTCCATCTAGCTGGTTGGCTTCTCGCCTCATCGTACAAAAAGGATCAGTAAACTCCCTGTGCATTGCCAAGTTGTTGGGGTTAGCCATATGATAAAAAACTATTGGAGCGACTGCAATAACGTGCAATAACGTTTTCTCCTGCCTCAATCTAGAGTTCCTAACCATAACATTCCATCCTCATTTTCCCCCAAAATGATTTTCATGTGTTATTTCCACTGCTGCTTGTACACCCCAAGGCAAAAAACACATCTGCATTAAAAGTATAAAAATGGGACCTTAAGTTAACTGAAAAATGCATTTCTTGAGGCCTTCTTAATCATTTAGGGGGACTTGAACAAATGCTGCTTCAGACTAGTAACCATAAGAAATTAAAACAAGAGGGCTTCCATGACAAGGACTGTCTGCCGCTGGTCTGTCAAATCTGAATCTATATTTAAGGAATGTTTTGATCACGTCAACTGGGAAATTTTCCTAATTCCCTCTGGCAAAACCACCAGAAGATTAGTTGATTTAGCTATGAGGTTAATTTGGAAATGTACAGAATGTTGTCCCTACAATCAGTTTGCAGCAGTGGTGCACATTGCTTCTTATTGAAATTAATGGACTTCCGCCGCAACGCAAACAGTTTGCCGTGCCTGGTGTGAATCCAGGATTAGCCACAACCTAGTGTACTCAATTCCTCACAACGTGCAAGCGAGCCATCATACCAGGTAGCAAACTCTGCTGTAGCTAACATCTTCTTGATTTGTTATATTAACGCTAGGTAATGTTAGATAAAGTTGAAGGCATTGATTTAATGTTAGGATTACGGAAAAATGTTGAAAGCTAGTTTCCCTTGTTTTTTTAATTTACGCCAGATTGGAAATGTTATTCTTTGCTGACAATCTCTTGGTCTGCTCCCCAGGAAAGATTGACATACAAAGGTTTTTTGAAGAATATACGGTAAGTTACTTTAGGCTACCTTGTGCCTTTGGTGGCCAACCAGCTTGCTTTCCCTATATGACAATGCTTGCAGGTAACATTAACGTTTCAACAAGGGTCTGTTAGCTGGAGCTAGCTAACATTATCATAGCTAGCTAACATAATATTACTTAAAACTTTATTTCACTGGTTAGCCCATACAGAAATCTAATATATGGCCATACATATTAAAAATCTTGACATATATTTGAAAATATATTACTATATACACTCACCTAAAGGATTATTTGGAACATCCGTTCAATTTCTCCTTATTGCAATTATCTACCCAACCAATCACATGGCAGTTGCTTCAATGAATTTATGGGTGTGGTCCTGGTCAAGACAATCTCCTGAACTCCAAACTGAATGTCAGAATGGGAAAGAAAGGTGATTTAAGCAATTTTGAGCGTGGCATGGGTGTTGGTGCCAGACGGGCCGGTCTGAGTATTTCACAATCTGCTCAGTTACTGGGATTTTCACGCACAACCATTTCTAGGGTTTACAAAGAATTGTGTGAAAAGGGAAAAACATCCAGTATGCGGCAGTCCTGTGGGCGAAAATGCCTTGTTGATGCTAGAGGTCAGAGGAGAATGGGCCGACTGCTTCAAGCTGATAGAAGGGAAACTTTGACTGAAATAACCACTTGTTACAACCGAGGTATGCAGCAAAGCATTTGTGAAGCCACAACACGCACAACCTTGAGACGGATGGGCTACAACAGCAGAAGACCACACCGGGTACCACTCATCTCCACTACAAATAGGAAAAAGAGGCTACAATTTGCAAGAGCTCACCAAAATTGGACAGTTGAAGACTGGAAAAATGTTGCCTGGTCTGATGAGTCTCGATTTCTGTTGAGACATTCAGATGGTAGAGTCAGAATTTGGCGTAAACAGAATGAGAACATGAATCCATCATGCCTTGTTACCACTGTCCAGGCTGGTGGTGGTGGTGTAATGGTTTGGGGGATGTTTTCTTGGCACACTTTAGGCCCCTTAGTGCCAATTGGGCATTGTTTAAATGCCACGGCCTACCTGAGCATTGTTTCTGACCATGTCCATCCCTTTATGGCCACCATTTACCCATATATATGCCGATATCTGACACAAGTATACATTCCTATATGGCCATATATTAGATTTCCGTATGGGATACATTTAAAATAGATTTTACTAAATATTTGTCATATTCCTACTTACCATCACATATACAGTACTGTATATAACCTCAATATCTCACACATAAGCATTCATCCTTGTTTAAATTTGTAGACAAATTGTTAATTGACATAAGGCAAGTATAAATGTAGCAGTTTTTCAATATGAATTATTTACATGTATGTACATTGACAGATATTATACATTACATCACTTATACACTCTGTAAACCATAGGTAAATGCAGATATGGATTTTTTTGTGAATGAAAATCTAGTGTGTATGTGAATGAACTTGTGTTGCTATGGTACCCAATGAGTGTTTATGGTTTGGCGCACCATGTTCCGGACATTATGTTATATAGCCGTGGTTGCTGGGTTACTTTACGCACGTGTGGCGAGTTAGGTGATTGGCATCATGTCTATATAATCGTTGATGTCTGAAAAGGCGGTGCACATTATTTTGAGTTTATTCTCTTGTCCGTGAGGGTGAGTCTCCGCAATGGGTTATTGAAATGCATGGTATACAAATAGCCAACGCGTTCTATGCCGCAGTCAAGAGCATAGTAGGCTTTACTTAGATTATCGTTGTGCAATCTCCAAGATATGTGAATGTTCCTCTTGTGCATGTATTTCTGTTTGTGGCTCATACATATTAAACTGAAGAGCAAGTCTTCCCTGATTTCTGGTCTCCATTTCCTTACACCTCATCAACCTTGACACATATGGCCATATATTACATTTCTGTATGGGAGATAGCGTTGCAAGCCCAAGAATGATGCTAAATCCACTCTGGTGTCCATCTCAAGAGAATCATTTCTGAATCCTCAGTTTAAGAATTTGTAAGTGTAGTGTTTTGCAAATCTTCAAACACTCAGTGCCACACTAGCAACAAGACAACCATCAACAGTTTGCTGCACAGAAGCAGTGTTGCATGCTGCATAGCCCGAAACAGGTTTATTATTTTTAAATCATGTGTGATCACATCCACTTTTGAAACTATATGAACATGAAACATACAACTTTTTACTTGAATGGTATTATTTAATTACAATTATCAATATGAAAGTGTGAGTCAGGGCCAGCATACAGGGACAGTGGAGAGCGTTCCCAAGCTGAGGTGAGTGAGGGTATCTGGAAGTTTAGAATAAAATGTGATACAGGATATTATGGAGCCTTATCTATTTTAATTGTCCAACTCAATATACTACAGTATTTGTTGGTGAACCATCGGAAGCTCTGCGCAGATCCACAATGCACCCTAAAATCAACATTTATTTTGAGTGCATATGCCTTTACTTTTGCCCAGGTGCATGTATATGTGTTTGAGTGCATATATTTTTTTGCAACATCCCAGACAGGTATTTTAGGGTCAGTTGTATTTACATTAAGTTAATTACAAGGCATAACCTAGCATGCTATTAGTTTTGTCAGTATAAAAATTATGCCTATTCGAGGAGAGTGAGAGCCCTTCTGACAGAGATGAGGGTAAGAGCCATTTTGAAAGAGCCGAGGGTAAGAGCCATTTTGAAGGAGCCAATGGTGAGAGACATTTTGAAAGAGCCGAGGGTGAGAGCCATTTTAAAAGAGCCGAGGGTGAGGGCCTTTTTGAAAGAGACGAGGGTGAGAGTCACTTTGAGAGAGTCGAGGTTGAGAGCCATATTGAAAGAGCCAAGGGAAAAAGCCATATTGAAAGAGCCAAGGGTGAGAGCCATATTGAAAGAGCCGAGGGTGAGAGCCATTTTGAAAAAACCGATTGTGAGAGCCATTTTGAAAGAGTGTTGAGGGTGAGAGCCATTTTGATAGAGCCAAGGGTGAGAGTCACTTTGAGAGAGTCGAGGTTGAGAGCCATCTTGAGAGCCAACAAGCCAAATCGCCCTGACCCAAGAGTCATTCCACACCAGGAACTTCAGAAGAAGTTCCCAGACACCCTGCCTGTGCCAGGGTTCACAGACACCCTGCCTGTGCCAGGACCCACTGTTTTGCCCGTCCCCGGGCTCTCTGACTGGCCCGTCCCCGGGCTCATTGTACTACATTTCCCCAGGCTCATTGTACTGCCTTTCCCCGGGCACATTGAACTGCCTGTCCCAGGGCCCACTGTACTGCCTGTCCTGGGGCCCGCTGAACTGCATGTCCCGGGGCCCACTGAACTGCTTGTCCCTCCTGACCCCGGGCCATCTGTCCCACTTGACCACGGGCCATCTGGTCCTCCTAACCCCGGGCCGTCTGTCCCTCCTTCTCCCGGGCCATCTGGTTCTCCTAACCCCGGGCCGTCTGTCCCTCTTGACCCGGGCCCTCTGTGTTGCCCACCCCGGTGTGGTGGGCTTTAAGAGGGGGCTCTGTAACATCCGGCCCAGTGTGGGCTGGATTATGGATTCATTATGATAGTGTTTAGTTTTGTTAGTTTACTCTCCTATGTTTATTTGTATGTTTTGTTCTTATTCAGTGCTGTGCATGGTGTTTTAGTTCTCCCTTTAAAGTCTGTGTCACAATGTCCCTAGTGTCTGTGTGCTTGTTCTGTGTTCACCTTGTAGTGGTTTCTCCCCTGTGTGTTTTGCTTTGGTTATGTTTCCCGCTCTTTGTGTCACATGATCCCGTCACATGTTTTGTGTGAGCCTATCAGTTCTCTAGATTAAGTCCCCACCTGCACACCCTTCCCTCATTAGTTGGGTATTTAGTTCTGAGTGCTTGTTAGTCCCGTGTGGTTCATTGTTTCTGTTCAGATCATCTTCAAGTAAAATAAATTTTATGTTTGTGAAGACGCTCCTGCCTCCGCTCTATAATGAACCATAACACATACCAAGATAGAAATGTTGAAACACAGTTATCCCCAGTCAGGGAGCAGCAGCAAAAAGAGGCTAGATCATATCTACTCAAAATAATTAAATTTCCTTACTCGCCAGAGACATTATTGATGGAGTATAAGAAGTGGCGGGTATTGAGCAAGAGGCCATATGTCTCTGTTATGTGGACAGTGATCTTCTACCTCACAAAGATTTTATAGACACTTTATCACAAAGACACTTTATCAGGTGTCTTTAACCACAGGGAAACATTTGGCTCATGTGGCCACTGATGTCCTGCTGAGGTTGAATTTGTCTTTGTGCTGTTTTCAAGGGCAGAGTTACGACCGGGCAGCAAACATGGCAGGTGAAAACAGGGGTCCAAGGAGTTATAAGAGAGAAGCAACCTCTTGCTCTGTATGTTCACTGTGGTCCTCATTGTGTCAATATTGTGACTTAGCCTCCGGCTCATCCCGTTGTGTCTGATGAACTAAATTATGTGCACAAACTTAACACCCTCTACCCTCGGTCTGAAAAATATAAAAAAATCTTTAAAGAGATTGCCCAGTCTGATGCAGGACGTTTTTGAACTCTAAAGCCACTCTTGCCGTAAGTGATGGCTTGTGAGGATGGTGGCAATTCAGGCACCTTTAGGACAATATGGAGAGGTTTTGCTCAGTCTTGAGGAAATGGCTGCGTCTGGCTCCTCTGAGACATGAACAACTGCAAGAGGACTTTTGGAGCGCTTTTAGAAGGGGCACACTTTGCTTGGTCTTCTAGGCTCTGAAGTCCTCAAAGAACTTGAGTGCCTCAACCGCTCTCTTCATTGCAAGACTGGATGTGTCACAGGGATGCTGGCAGCAGTTGATTTTGTAAGAGAAACATTTTCTGATGAACATTTCCACCAAGATATGTGAAATAGGTATTAATACCATCCAGATGCCTCACATCCAGAGACCTCCTAAGTGCAACAAATGGAATGCAGCAGTATTCACGGCAGCATCCAGTGAAGAGTTCTATAGAATAGAATTCTTCAAACTGTTAGATGTCATTGATGCACGGTTGATGAAGCGCTTTGACCCCAGCAGGTTTGATACTCCGAGCAAGTTAGAAACGGTGCTAATCTCTGGAAAAGGTGTAAGATGTTGTAAGTCTTTACCCAGAACTTAATTGGCATTCATTGGAGGTACAGCTAGCAATGTTCAATCTACAGTATCCATGCAACACAATCACTGATGCAATAGATTCTCTAAGGGCTATGCTGTTAGAGGTATGCGCTCTCTTCACACAAGTAGAGATTTTGGTTAGGCTTTTTCTTGTAGTGCCATGCTCCTCAGACAAAACAGAAAGAAGTTTTAGTGCCTTAAGAAGGCTTAAGACATGGCTCCTCTCCTCCTTGAATCAACACCGTTTGAACAATGTGGCTGTCTGCCACATTCACCAAGACAAACTTGATCAGGTTGATATAAGGGAGGTTTGCCAGTCTTTCTTCATAAATATTACAACATTTAAAATAAATAAGAAACTAACAAAAGTAAAATGCACCCTGTTAAGTCATTGTTTGTGGTCAAATGTATCAATTTCATTTTAGTATGGTAGCCATGGCAGTGGAGTAAGAAAAAATAGGTGGATACACCGTAGCACTAAAGTGATTAATTTAACAGACATTGCACCTATGTAAGCATGAAGAGATACTCAAGTTTAACTGAACAATGAGTGGTTTTATTAAGCTGGCTCTGAATTAGTCACTTGGTTTACTATGTTAGATTAAAGTATCTATTAGTCTGTTAAAATGCACCAGAATGTAGGAAATTGCATCTATTTCATAAAAATAATTATGGGGGAGGACACCCGACCCCCGCCAGATTGTCCCCCCACGTTAGAAATGCTTCCGACGCCCATGCTTACAGGCATATTTTACTACCCTGTAAAGTGCTTTCCTCTAGTGATTCATCTTTAGACAGCCTCACCAACTCCCTGGCGAGTCTGTGCGAACCTACATAGCTAATTTGAGGGGACTAGCTAGCTTGATGTTCTTCAAGACGAGATGGTTTGGGATGAACTGATAGAACACACACACAATGCTAATGTGATAGAGAGGCTTTCGCTCGAGCCAGACAATGTCATACTGTCACCAGCAATTAATCTTGCTTTCCAAATCGAATCTGCAACCGAGTGCTCAGCTAGGTTCACACAACCACCACAGATGTCCTAGTGTATACAGGTTTTCACTTTTACCGTGTAGCTGACTGATTGATTAGGTCACCAATTGGTTAGGATCTCCCCTCACCTGGTAGTGTAAGTTTTAATTGGTCACTAATTAAAGGGAAAAACCAAAAACCAGCATACACTAGGCCCTCCGTTGAACCAGTTTGACATCTGTGGTGTAGTCCATCCCCTGCTGGTTTCTCACACCACTCAACACAGCAGTCTGATCTCACTGACATCTCTCGCAGCTCTGACATCACCACTACTGAAATAATGCAGCTCAAGCGACAGCATCGTCCAAACCATGGAAACAATGTACAAACTGTTGGTCCCGTTCCCATGCTACCAGAGCTTTGAATTTCCCTGCGCTCTGCCAAACCTGCCGAAATTGTTGGAAACAAAACCACTTTGCCAATATCTGAAGCTCTGCCCCTGTATTTTTCAACTATTTTCCACAATGTGAACTCAGGGCCAGTGGCTTTCAAATCATGCACAGTCATCCTAAGTAATATTCCCCTGCTGTTCGATACCGGTGCCACAAAATCAGTTTTTCAGATCCAGGCCACTCTCTGCACCATCCACTGCACCTTGTTAATATGGTGATTTGAACGTTGACCTAGTGGGCTCACTCTGACTCACCGACACGGTACAAAAGTGTTGCCTGATACCTGTTTCCACGTAGCAAGCTGCTGCATTAACCTTAATGAACGTGACCTATTCTAGGCTTCACCCTTTTGGACACTGGTGGATCAGAAATTCTGCATGTCATCTCAACTTGGCAACACAAATGGCCAGCACTATTTGATGGTCTGTAATGTCTTACTGCTTTCAACCACCAGCCAAGGATCAACCCCTCCTTTATCCCTGTCATTCAGCCACTGTGTTGGATTCCACTGGCTCTTCGAGAGGAGGTTGATGCTGATCTGAATAGACTTCTGGAATAGGACATCATTGAACCAGTTGACTCTTCCCCTTGCATTTCCAACCTAGTAGTGTCAAGTTTAAAGTTGGGTGCTCTATGCATCTGCATGGACCTTCCTCCAGTGACTAAGGCTGTCATTCCTGACAAATATTCGCTGCCCACTATAGAGGAACTCACATCCCTGTTCTACGGCTACAATGTGTTCTCATAACTGGACCTATGGCAAGGCTATCTCCAGGTGCCACTCCACCCTAGCAGCAGGAACCTCACAGCATTTGTGACACATGGAAGCATTTTTCGTTACAAAAGGAAGGATGCCATTTGGATGGAGTTTTGTGCCAAGCTTTATTCAAAAAGTGATTTCTTTGTGCTAGCAGGCATCCCTGGGGTGGCTATCTACCTGGACTACATTGTGGACCGTGGGCCGACACTCTCCACATGACATGCTCCTCTACATGGTATTTAATGCTCTGGCCAACCATAATTTCACACTTAACGCAACAAGCATTGAGTTTTTCGGTTTCCAGTTGACAGCTTGTGGCATCTCTCCTCTCCAGTCCAACATTAACGCCTTCAACAACATCCCTGAGCCCAGCCCAGTAGCCCAGGTTTTCTCCTTTCTTGGCATGACGGGGTACTACCTGAAGTTTCTGACCCAGTACTCAGCCACCACAGCCCCCTGCGCTAGCTCTTCCGGAAGGAAAAGTCCTGGGTGTGTTCATGTGCCTGCAGTGAGGTTCACGTGCATGCAGGAGCTACGCCGGGATCTCAAACTGCCCCTTGACAGGCTCCACCCCAATAGGCCCCAGGCTCACGCTACTGCTCCTCATGTCAAAATCTCAGTCACCAGACAGCAACAGAGAATGAAACAGCGATTCGACCAAACAAGATGGGCAAGTGGGCCCCAAACTATGCCACCACGGACTGGGTCAGTGTTCGGAGGCCCCACTGAAACAACAAAATAACGTCTTTCTGGTCCTCGCATCAGCCACCAACTAGACCTAGACATTTTCTCCCTAACGGAGTGGCCCCGGTGGCATGCTACCTGCTTACGAAAGTTGCCGGCACTCTTAGGTGCAGGTCAACCCACACCTCACCACCGAGGCTTTCCCCCAGAATGCCTAAATGCACCTGAGGTTCAACTTGCTTCCAATGAAGCAGTAATTGCTCGTCCGTCACAACCAACTCACACAGCCAGTTCAAGCAACAGTGCCTCAGCCACACGAGTCCCCACTGAGGCTTGTTCGTATACAGTTTTGCCCATACCACACACAGGACTTTGACACTACATTTTATGCTTGATTTCCTGAAGGGGGGGATTGTTACGTATACATAACACGTTTACTACATTCAGTTACATTAGTGCACAGTTCAACAGTACCATTATAGTTGAGTTATGAATAGTCAAGTCAAATGATCTACTTTGCCACGTCGCTGTACAGCAACTTCTTTTGTGCAGATTGCGCGCTTGTAAATTAAATTACGGAATTTGCGTACTGCCCAAACAGATTCCCTGATGATGCACTACAACACAGCCATTTCCTACCAGGAGAAGAGGGACATATACACTTTGAAATATTGAAGCTATGATAAGAAACATAGAGGGCCCTATCTTACACCCAGCGCAATTTTTACACCAACGCATGAATCATTTCTATCTTGCACCCGACGCATATGGGACTTTTCCCTCCACAGACGGGCGTCGGTAAATTAGGGAATGGACTTGCATTCGTTGGGCGGTTCAGCGAAAAGAAGAGGCGTGTTCTAGCGCAAACGTTCCCTGGTGTAAAATAGCAACAGCGCCCGGGACCCTTCCACAATGTCACTTGCGTTTCGCGTTTGATACTTGTGTTTCAGATTGTTAAAATAGGGCCCATAGTGTTCTTCAGCTTGTTCACATTGCAGAAGGCTTTATGGATCTAGGTAAAACTGTTTGTAGGTTGTACGCAGAGTTCAGTAAAAAATACACTTGCAATGGTTCTACCTAAAACCCACAAATAGCATAGCAGGTTCAGAATGGAAACCGTGGGAGATTGGTCATCATCTATTTTGGATGATTGAGTTTAATAATAAACTAGTCATATGGTAACTACATCGAGTATTTCAACGTCAACATGCTCACAATGTATCAATTCACTTCTGCTGCAGAGCGGTAATGCTTTCGGTTTGTTTGCGTACATGGTGCAATCTGGTAGCATGTCTGGTAGGTGTCCGTGTCAAATTTCCCTGTGTTTGGACGATTTTGCCTTGTTGCCATGCTCTGGGGCCTCATTTATAAAACTTTATCTTTCCGAGAACCATTACCTTGTAATGGTGGAGAGGTTTGTGTGTCCCTATGAACCTGAGGGCTCACAAGCCCCTGGCGAAGTACCGCTACATTAGAGTTTACCCCGGTGGACGAGAGGGTTGCCTCCCTGTGCTTGCAGGTTGTGGGGGGGGACTCTGACTGTTGTTTGTGCATATGCACCAAACAGGAGTTAAGAGTATTCAGCCTTTTTGGAGACCTTGAATGGAGAACTGCATGTGGCTCCCGTTGGGGATTCCATAGTTCTGCTGGGGGACTTCAACGTGCACATGGGTAATGATGGAGACAAATGAAGAGGCGTGATTGGACGGAACGGCCTCCCTGATCTAAATCTGAGTGGTTGTTCATTGTTGGACTTCTGTGCTAGTCATGAGTTGTCTATAACGAACACCATGTTCAAACATAAGGATGCTCATAAGTGTACTTGGTACCAGAGCACCCTAGGCCAAAGGTAAAAGATTGATTTTATAATTGTTTCATCTGATCTGAGGCCGTATGTTTTGGACACTCGGTTGAAGAGAGGGGCGGAGCTGTCAACCGATCACCACCGGTCAGGAGGTGGCGGAAGACTCTTGACAGACCTGATAATCCCAAACGGGTAGTATGGGTAAATTGGGAACATCTGAAGGAGGGCCCTGTCTGACAGACTTTAAACTCACGCCTCCGGCAGAGCTTTTCATGGATCCCTGTGGAGGTTGGGGGCATTGAACCCGAGTGGACAATGTTAAAAACTTCCATTGCTAATGCTGCGGTGGGGAGCTGTGGTCTTAAGGTCTTGGGTGCCTCACGGGGCGGTAACCCACAGACACCGTGGTGGACACCGGTGGTCAGGGAAGCCATCCGACTGAAGATGGAGTATTTTCAGGACAGGTTATCCCGGAGGACTCCGGAGGCAGTTGCAGGAATTGCGCAAAGATGTGTAGCCTCTGCCGTGAAAGAATCAAAGCAGGGAGAAGTTCTGAGAAGACATGCAGAAGGACTTTTGGTCGGTACCAAGGTTCTTCTGGAGAACCGTTCGCCACCTCAGGAGGGGGAAGCGGGGAATCATCCAAGCTGTATACAGCAATGATGGGACTCTGTTGACCTCAACTGAGGAGGTAATGGCCTTCTTCCACATTAAACCAATATGCGGCAAGTTGCGGACTCAATAGATAGTTTTGCAGCAGCAACAGAGTAGTCAGCTGCAGTAAACATATCTCCATGGCCTGACAGTAGGTGGCGGTGTATGAACCTTTCAGATGGTTGCAATCTGCCATTAAATCAAAGAAGAAGATCACCATTGGCCTGCCTTGTGTGGAAGAGGAATTGAAGTGCTGGATTTAATTGAGATATAATTCTATTGGTAAGTCATCAAAATATATTTAATATATGCTAATATTACAAACTACAGTTAGATAAGATCTATAACTTGTCTTGAGAGCTAGACAAGATCTAAATAATCTCGCCTGATAGCTAGCTAAATATCACTTTGAGCTAACCGAACAATAGTGAGTATGACACGCTTTACAGCCCCACTGGTGAGTGTTGTCACCGTGACAGCTAACAACAGTCGCCATTTTGTTGTGTACTAATCGAATGACCAAGCAAAACAGTTTAATGAGATTTCTACTCATTCCATTTCTATGAAGAAAACGCACAGGTTGTATAGTTGGAGTTGTCTGCTTTTTTCTTCGTCGGCCTGGGCTAATAAGGGATTTAACAGCCTGACCAATCTAAAAAAATCAGCCCATTGGCACCAGGACTCTGCTAACCACCTGCAAGCTAAGTATTTATGGAATGGACCACCGGAGGAAAATAGGGGAGGGCCATGTCTTTTTATTCTTTGTTGAGGGGAGGGTCACCCAAGTCTTTTAGTCTAGGGTGGGAGTGTCACCCAACTTTTGTATTGATAAAAACAGCAACATTTCAAGGTGGCTTGTTTAGTTGGTGCATATTTTTTCAAGTAGCTCTCAGTCTTGGCCCCCAATTGCTGGAAGATGGGTCTGATCCAACAAAAATCGCATGATCCCCTACCCCAACCATCACAAGTAGGCCTATTATGAACAATGAGCTATCTTGATTTTGCACCTGTATGTCAGTTTCTCTATTTATGTATTTAGCGAACTCCATGATGATTAACAACGCACTGGCCAGGCAAGTACTCTACACACATATAGGTTCATTAGGCTGGACATGTCCTGACCATGTGAAGTGAGCGCTACTGGAGCGGTACTTGAGCGAGAGCCTTCTGGGCCGCTCATATACGCTCAAATATCACTCTGCACTCTAGTCAAATTGGGTCCGCTCCACTCCTTGCCCCCGCTCCACTCAAATACTCTGATGACTATATGAAATATAGTTATCATTCATCACACTAAACTTTTATTTTGTCAAATCTTGCTCACAGATGCAATATAAAAACCATAGCAACAAATGAAACGAAATATAATATAAATAAATTTAAACAGACAACTCACATTTAATTCAAAAGTCATGTAACAGGCATTTCAATTATAATTTTTTGGGGATATTAATATTTTCCCAGCCTATCAAGGCATGACAATAAATGTGTTTACCCAAAGGGCTATATTTATGTTTTCTTCATTTAATTACGTATGTTTGATGATGTTGGTGGAGAGAACGGTAAAAGTTGCTCACTGCCCAGGCATTGGACGACATACATATTTTGCCTCCCTCACTTTGGAAAGGCACTGCTGGGGCAGTAATAAAACTGTGTGAGAGAAGTATTTGTCTGTTTATGTACACAACAATTAGAGGCCTACGTGGTTGAGTGAGGCGAAGTGTGTCCTCGTCAGTTTAGCTCTGAAAATGTGTGTCTCGTTAACCTGCCCGGCCCAGCCTTATCTCTTAGAAATCCGTGAAACTGCCACGGAGTATGACCATCAGAATCCGTGACAGTTCCACGGAATTGGCGAAAATTCTGTGAAACTGCCACGGATTAAAATTAATGGCAGTTTCATGGAAAAGTCCGCGATTGGCGCACAGTGAGACCTTGCTGTTAACTCGATGTAAGCCTTTCCCAAACCCCTAACCTAACCTTAACCACTCAGAAACCTTGCTGTTAACTCGATGTAACTTGTATTTAGGAAGTAAAAAATGATAAAAAGCACGTTTGCAACACGTCTGCATCGCGTTGGAATAGAAAACAGAATACATGTAAAGTGTCCGCCTGAATTCGAACTCGCAATCTCTGGTATGTTAGTCGCATGTTTTTACGCCCGCCCACCATCCACAACCTGCCAACCTACAAAATCTATGCTATTTACACTCTGCTACGTCGTCATGCGATTCTGTGAAACTGCCACGGATTCTTAACTTCTAAATCCGTGGCAGTGTCACAGAATTTTCGGACATTCCGTGGAACTGCCACGGACTTTGAAGTTAAGTGTCCGTGGTAGTATCACGGATTTCTAGGAGATCACGTTGGCCCGGTCGGTTTAACTGGCGAAAATATGTTTGACTCGAAAAAGAGTCTACTCCCACCAAAGGGAGTCAGAGTCAGAATCGATTCCAAAAGCCAATTCCAAAAACATCTCAGTTTGTGTTTGGTTTATCGGTTTATTTTTGTTGATCATCCTGTTTGTTTTTTTTTGCACTGAACGAATAAAAAATGGAAATGGCCACCATCTTGGTGGAGTGTGATGTGTAAGATGAGAAAGCAGAAGTTAAGTCATGTCATAATTGTAAAAAACAGTGACCACCTGTATATCTTTGCCAAGCGCAAACCAGTACAGAAGGCATCAATAAATTGTTTGGGAGGGTCATGCCTCTTTTCCCAATCATTTTGGAGGGTCATAGAAAAATGTATAGCTGGGAAAGGGAACAACTTGGAGATGCTGGACTTTTTGCATTACGAGGTGATGCAAAAAGTGTGTGTATGTGTGTGTGCGTGTGCGCAGACGATGTGTTGCTTCCATTGTTCGCTGTGGATTTTACCTTGTAGTATTGATGATAAAAGTGTGTATCATTGGAGCTGTAGGTCAGAGCTTTTTACCTTTTGTGGTGCTAATAATTAAAGTGTGTGTGTGCGCATTGGGGCTGTGTGTCAGAGCTTGTTGTGCAACGTGTTAGAGCTGTTCACATCATAAAAAAATACTCCCAAACATTATGACTTTGCGACGTTGAAAGCCCAGTGCCAGACATCATGGTTCGCTACTGGACTTTGCAATTAATTCAATTCATCTGATCACTCTTTGTGACATTCTGGAGTATTCTGGAGTACAAATTGCCATCATCAACACTGAGGCAGCAGACTTTGTGAAAATTAGTATTTGTGTCTTTTTTTTACCACGACTGCACGTATTGTTCTATTCTCAGATTCCACTCTTATAATTTTTTTTACATGTTCTCCTAATTTTCATGATGGCTATCTTATATTTTTTTGTTAATGCAGTATCAAGATCTAAGACCATAAGCACTTGCTTACACCCCGACATTTGACAACCCATGAGTCAACATTGTCTATAATTTGTGTGCGTCCATTTGCCTAACCTATTTGCCTGACCATTACAGGTTGATTTGAAGTTTTGGAATACTGCAGAAGGGTGAATCACCCTCTCAGCCTCTTCGGGGTCTCCTCAAGAATGAGTCATCCTCTACAAATGGCAACCCTCTGGGAACCAGACAACCAGTCCCCCCCCCATATCCACATGCACAACCTTCTACACACACACACATACAGAGTTTAAATTGAGGCTCCCCTATTTTGTATGCTTGTCACAGGCAACCCTTGGTTCTCACTAAGTGACGCACGTACAGTGGGGAAAGCCCACCGCCATGAGCGTTAGGCATGTGCGCATGTGTGCGTGCACGCGAATGGAAAGGCATTTGATGGGGTAGGATGAGTCATAACCAGGGTCTGTCAGGGAGTGGCTTTGAGGAGTATTATTAGGGCATGTAGATCCAGACAGCACTCTGGCTTCTAGGCAAGAGATTTATTTACCCAAAACGGTACGTGTGTTGCAGTTGTAGTGAAAAACAAATGCAAATTGAATCACATTTTAGTCAACTGACCTTCATCACAAGAGCTTTTTAAAGAAATTCTTTGTGCAAAGGCCTGCTTTACTTCTCTTGTCACAGGAGGTGCATGTAGAGAACTCATCTGAGACTAAAGGTTAAAACACTGGTGAATTCAGAATGGGACTATAGTGGAGACGTGTGTGTGTGCCCTTGTTTATGTATGGTTGTGGGGCCCTGTCATTTCAGTGATGGCCCCACAATCTTAAATACGCCTGACTAAAAGATGTAATATTAGACCTTGTGGGGACATGCGATTTATGGCTCAAGTGATAAGTTTAGGGAAGGTCTTACTATTGGGCATAGGGTTAGAATTAGGTTTAGGTTTTAACGATTAGGTTTAGGGTTAGGGTTAGGCATTATTCCAACATTAAATTTAGGCACTAACATTAGGTTACTGAGGTTAAGGTTAGGTTTAGAGTCAGGGTAAGGGTATGATTAAGGTTAGGGTTAGGGTAAAGGTTAGGTTTACATTAAGGGCTAGGATATAGGGAACATGGATTATTAGGTCAAGGTTAATTTTCAGTGGGTGTGTGTGTATATGATCCAGATGTATTTGTTAATCGAAATGTTATGGTTAGGTTTGGGAAACATGGGTTAGGTCTCAGGTCCCTACAGAAATCGAATAATGTGTGACTGTATCACCAGGATGTGTGTTCGCGACTGAAGAAGGAGAGTGCTGCCTGGATTAAAGAGGAGTAATCTATAGGGGCTCTGAGCCTTAGAATATCAAAGCCTGGAAAATCACCTAGATTATTAAACATCACTCATGGGAGCAGTTTTAAGTTGGTTTTAGATTACAATGATAGACATCTTCTATTCAAAATAATCTATTCCCAATCATGAATCACTGCATGCTTTTTGTCTACGTATATCTCACGGTTTGACTGCATATCACACACAGACTCTCTCTCTTGCATTGTAAATAGTTATCTTACTCTTGTGATGAAAAACAATGCTCTGAAGTGCAATTCTGAGGCTTTTCTGTAAATAGTTTCAACTAAATATAACAACTTCTGATCAACCCATTTTTCCAATTTCAGTCTTTTATCTAAAACTTCTGCATTTTGCCACACCCACTTCTGGTTTAGGCCATGCCCATTCCGAGTACAGATATGGATACAAATAATTTAGTTGGTTAAACAGATACAGATAATGGTGTACTAACTCATCCCTAATCTGTACCATTTGGAGCTAGCTAGGTGGTATAGCTCTTGGTCAAATTAGTGACCAATGGTATTATTATAGGATATGGTGAATGACTAACTAGCTCCAGTGTTGCCTGGATAAATCCTGTTAGCATGAACTAGCAGTCAACAGTAGGCCATAGGCAATAACGGGAAAAAGCCTTTCAGCAATTCTGCAGATACGAAAGCTGGGCACAATACTGACACCGTGTCACAATGAATGTTTGTGAAAAATATATATAGTATTTATACTATATACATTTTCTGACTGACCATTTTCTTCCAAGGTACAAAAAGAAGAACCGTGCATTCCATAGCAAAATCATCTTCATGCATGACAATCTCATACTGCAAAGAATAATTCTGTGTCATTGGCTGCTAAAGGGCATAAAAGGAGAGAAACTCATGGGGCCCTATCTTACACCCAGCGCAATTGACTTTTTACACCAACGCATGTATCATTCCTATCTTGCACCCAACGCATATGGGACTTTTCCCTCCACAGACGTGCATCGGTAAATTAGGGAATGAACTTGCGTTCGTTGGGCAGTTCACCGAAAAGAAAAGGGGTGTTCCGGCGCCAAAGTTCCCTGGTTCTATCTTGCAGTACCCGAAATCAATTCCGCCACTGACCAGGAAAAACCTGGTTAAAAGTCAGAGGCGTGTTTTTCAGATGCTATTTTATGGGCGCATGCTTGGCAATAATGTAGCGTGTGCACATCACGCATACACTTTATTGCTCCTCTCATCAACACAAATGCAGCAGTTCCCATTATTGCAATACATAATTAGAAGGAAAATATTACCACACGAGGGAAATCATTGTGGTGCCGGAAGAGGTGAAAAAATAGGCATACATCTAATGTACACATTTACCCAAATTATTCAGAATGATTTATTCACACTGATATACATCAACCGCAAGGGAACCCATTCAATCAACATGTCATTTGCGATGCTTACAGTAAAATCACCCATGTTTTTGCGAAATACCCTGGCTCAAGCCACAACTTATTTATGACAAACTCTGCCATTTTTTTGGGAATCCCCCCTTGGATGGGTGGCTATAAAGGGGACAATGCTATCTGTTAAAGACATGGCTGAGGATGACACCATTTGATGCCAGCACACTCTAAAAACAGTTGGGTTATTTTATCTACCCAACCGCTGGGTTATGAAATGTTTAACCCATTATGGGTTATTTATATGGAAGTTGGGTTATTTTGTTCAACTCATGCGTTGAGTCAAAATCCATCAACCCAACATATATCGTTTGACCCAGCAAGTGGGTTGTTTGTGCTTCGAACATCATCAGCAGAGTCCAC
>JACXGM010006850.1:5425-32013 GCA_016801145.1 Umbra pygmaea | reverse complement strand
GGAAGGGAAAGAACACATCTCCTCCAGACAATCTCTCGGGGTATCTAATGTCCGATTTACAAATGCTGTTGGCGCACCGCTTTACCGTCCTGCTTGGAGTCAATTTTTGTCGGACCTGCTCACATTGTTACGGTTGCTATGATGTGTGATTGGACAATGGCAGTTTTGGGGGAGGGGCCGGCGATAGGTCAATTCCTAGCCTTTCGTAGTTTCGCCTTCAAAGTAATAGCGTTTCATTCAACGCGATAAACATCGCTTAACAAATATGGAAACATTAAACATTTCGAAAATATGCCACTATTAGAATAGTGTGACATATTTACTAACTTATAATATTTTAATAAGAACATTTACATTTGCAATCTGTATTGCTTAAATACATAATAAATACACAGAATCCTGTGTAATGCTAGCTACATTAAGGGATGCTGGTGGTAAATGTGGATATCGCATAGATCACATAAGTCATTCGCGACTTACCCAGTACCATTCTGACATGCTACCTTTGCTCTACAAAAACCTTAAACTATCCAAGAAACGGTGCGCAATGTTGTAAAAAAAACATGTTTATCTTGTTAGCTGAATGGCTGCACAGCTATATCCACCGTTTTGTTTTGCACTGTTGTTGTTTTTGCACAGTACCTTTTGAAAAGCTGTCTGGAATGTGTCTGGGGAGTAGTTGTTGCACTATGAGCATTATTTGGACTTTATTATGTTGTTCTATGCTATATTGCACATGTTTTTTATAGCTTGTTATATTTTTCAAGTGTTTTAATAAATGTTTCAAGTTCAAGTAGTTGGAATCTTAGAAAATCCTTTTTTTACCGTGGTATCGAAATCGGCATCGAGAATCGTGTAATTTTACTGGTATTGGCACCGACTACTGAATTTTTGGTATCGTGACACCCCTAGATAACATGACTGGTTACTAAGGTACATGATTAATCACAAGGCTTATGAAGCTGATCATAATAATAACTATTAATTAGGGATGCAAACGCTTTTTGGCGCCTCTCGCTTTTTTCACGTCAGTTTGGGTGACTTGTGTGAATCGTGCAGATCCGAAGAGTTTTTTACGTGGGGGGGTAGGGTGTCACGTCTTGTGGTAGGTAGAGACAGGAGCGAGGTACTAATAATCCAAGAAACTTTATTTTGATTCAATACAATACATCCATATAATCAACAATGAAAACGAGTAACATCAAGACGCCACAGGAAACATTAACTGACAAGAGACAAGGGGAGAACACTATGCTAAATACAATGACCACTAATTACCAATACATTCCACCTGTGACTAAACAATGACGCAACCCATTACCAGATCTAGACACAAGAGGGAGGCAAAACACATACAGGGGAATCACAAAGACCATACATCAAACCTATTCCCTGTGAACACCCAGCCCACCTACAGGGCTGGATGTGACATGGGGGGGTGTCTGAGAGGGTCTGATTATAATTTCACCAACAGTCATTCTGGATTGCCTCCACCAAACAAGTAAATAGGAAATAAATAAATAGGAAATAATCAAATCAGAACATTGAGCGCCAAAACAGCAGTATGCGCGCAAGCGTGAACCACTAGTGTTTCTTGCTTCGTATCATTTACTGTCTATGGTGTCTGCCAGACTGCCACTGCAAAAAATTCCTCCCTGAGACCAGAGTTCGGCGTCGCGCCTCTCGTCCTACTGGCAACTGGTGAGATCAATGGAGGTTAGGAGCGTTTTGGTTTATAATGTTATATAATCTACTAGTCACATAATTTATTAAACATTTCAACTAGGCCTAGATGTTCGTTGGCACATCATACATTTTAATATTACATTCCTGACTTGGCTACCGCCGCCTATCTTGTACAGTAATATTAAAGTATAGCCTACCCTATGATGCCGTTTTACCAATGTATTTGGTAATGCTAGATTAGGGTTTGTGCTAGTTTGAGACTAGCAACTTGCTGACCTGGTATGGCTCTGACTCCGAAATCTTCTCTCTCGGTAATGTGTCGGTAGTCCCAGCGTTTTCACTGATGCCACCGTGAAGCATTTAAATGAAAGTAATTAAGTGAAAACCCGCATTATTTTCAAACGGTACATATAGCCCTATCTATGGTTAACATCTAGAAATATTGCCCTTGACTTTGCTTGCTGTTGGTTAGCTAGCATTGCGTCAGCATTACTTCTGATAACGTGTCTTCGATTTTCTCATAGTAACATTTAGTTATTGCGATCCCACGTTACCATATCTTCAGCTATGAAAGTCGAGAAACTGGTGAGTGGGCTTAGCTGAGCAACAGCCAGTTTTGCTATTTTTAAGGAGGTCCTTTTTATCATTTAAATTGACGCAAATAGACTGCTGAAGATAATTTTAAGTAGGCTAGCGCAGGGCAATGTCACTGATGGACCCATAAACATTGTACATTTTATGGTAAGGATGGGCTGATACCACTTTTTGTGGAACGAGCACAAGTAGCCTACGGAGTATTTCATTTTGGGTAGCCTACTTGCCGATACGAGTACCGATAGGAGTACTATTAAGAACTATAAGAAATGTCACATTTATTAAACTAAAATATGCTATTTCTTAGATGTTGATCAGCCAATTCAAATATAGAAAAGTAAATTCCTACATATCCAGAAGAACATTGTTTACATTGCAGGTAAAGAATGTGTAATATTTATTACAGATGTCAATGGTTTACGTCTCCTTCCCTAATTAGCTAAAGTGACGCGAACGCAATAGCCGTTTGTGTTCGAATTTGCCCCAAGCATTGCAGAGGTTTTGTGTAAGATGAGAATGTCTGTTTGAAATGACTTTCTCCAAAACAGGGATAATGACCTAATCATATATTATTCTGTTAAGGTATTTGATTGTTTTATTACAAATTGGTACACAATTATAGCTGTATATCACTGTAATCGATTGAACAAAATATAAATAGGCTACATCGTATTTCCTTTAAGATATATTTCTTAACGTTAGTATGTCAGAACTCAGAAATACCACTATTTTGTTCACCCAGACGTGTTGCAAACTACCGATATTTGTCTTTCCTTCCTGAAGGTGGCTTTCAGAGGCTAGGTCCGGGGCGTTCCTTATGCCGTTTTTTTTTCAGTTACAGTATGCACCAAATACGGTAGCCTAATAACTTGCGTCCTTCGTTCGTTACTGTAGCCTACTTAAATTTGCACATTTCCTCCTTGAGGATTCAAATATTTTTTACTTATAATTTTACAAATGTTAGGCTACATGAAAATAGCAATGAGAAAAGCAATTTCGTATTTCACCATTTTAAATCTACTGGACAACTGCTGAGGAAAATCTTTTTTAATAGCTAATGCGTGGCTCCATCTTTGGAATGATTATGCATTTTAGGCTGTGATTTTGTGTGCAACCTTATATTGCAGGGAAGCATTATCGCATTTAAATAGCTTTTCTTTCTTTTTTAAATAGCAATAAATACAGTTGTACAGCTTTATAAGCATGGTCTCTAAATGAGGAAGTAGACTGTGGTTATCATCAATATGAAATATATGCATAGGGCTGGAATAGCTCAATTTCCATTGAAACATTTACGTGAATCAGATTTACAACTATGGCCATCTATAGCTAATCTGTAAAGCATTGCGCAGCATAACGCTCTTAAATGTGGAGGAAGTATCGGCTTGGAGTATCGGGCCTTTTTCACAAGTACGAGAACTTATGCCCAGTTTCGGACGATACCAAGTACTGGGATCGGTATCAGCCCATCCCTATTTTATGGCAACCCCAGAGTGGGCGAGAAATATTGGTGCATATAAACAAGACATTTGCACTCCACTATGATACAGTTTTGCTAAAATATTCAACTCTGTATTCATTTGTAAAATGAGGGAAATTGAGGAAAGTGAGGCACTTCTTGTGCAGCAGATGGATAGAGGCTGTAAAAGCAGTTGGAATTGGTCTCGCCTGAAACTACAATCAAGGTACGCAGTCAAACACACATTTATACAATCTAACTTTTTTAAGAAAATTGAAAAAATATATCAAACATATTGATAAGAAATTGAATGCAACCAGACGGAAGGCCCTGGATACGTTGCAGGAGGTGGCCAGGAAGAAGAGTTTGTTTTGGAACAAAAAATGAAATTGAATATTCCAAATTAGTGTTGTGTATTTTGATTTTGAGAATTCCATTTTACTCTGGGGTGGGCTCGGGATGGCACACAGCAAAAAGTCCAGTGTTAAATTAACACTCTCAGTGTTTATATAGGTCCAGTTGACCTACATCTATATCTGTTTTAATTAGCTTCTTTATTTATTCACCTTTGTAATAATTACCTCATTTATTTATTGTCTGTTATAATTTTCAACTTTATTTTTTTATGACTTATTTTTTAAATGTATGTACTTATGTGTATATTATAATATTTTTGTGTGTTTTATTCTTCCTTTGTATTTTTTTACCCTATTTATTTCTTCAATGCTATTTATTTCTACCTGTCGTACTTATATTTCTGTATGCATTTCTGCCTCATTATGCAAATGAGAAGGGGCTGTGTCTAAGGGGGAAAACTTGTGCCCATTGGTTGGTTAGCATTATTCTGCTTCAAATCTGCAAAGTAGTTAATGCTGTTAAAGTTCCACTTTAAGTTTATGGATTGCAGACTGTATCTGCCTCAGAACTACACAAATCAATTTCAAATACCTCCAAATGATCTAGAGAAATGTTGGTGTATTATATTTTGGGGTGGTTCAAGTTCAGTTCGGGACAGTTGAAATTGGACTTCGGGACGGTACTGGGACGGGGAGGGAAAATGTTAAGCCGCGAGCCCTGCCGGGCCTACATGACCACAGGCAAGGTTTCCATTCCCTCAACCTGGGCTTACAATTCTTCAAGTCAGGTACCCATTTCCCTTACCCAGACCTTTGTTCCTCAGGTCGGGTCCCTATATCTCCTGTTAAGGCCCCATGTTCTCTTGTTAAAGCCCAATAGTCTCCAGTCAGGCCCGCATATTTCCAAGAAGATGCCCCAGGTTTTCAAGTTAGGTCCCAAGTCCTCAAGCCAGGGCCCAAAGTCCTCAGGCCAGGGCCCCTATTTCCCAATTCAAGGCCCCATCTACTCCAGACAGGGCTGCTTGTTCCCAAACCTGGTCCCCTAGTTTTTCAAGCCAGAGCGCATAGTTCTCCCATTCCAGCCCATCTCACTCCCCACAGAATTTTGGCGGAGATTCCACAAAATAGTGCCTTTTCATGTGTCAAAATAGGCACAGCCTATATGTGGTTCTCTGTCTGAGAGGAATAGGGTGCTACTGACTATCTCTGTTCTGGCCGGCTGGGTTCAGGACTTCACTCTGGCTCTCTGGAGTGGAGGAAGTCTGTGTATGGTGTGCTAGGACTTCACTAGCTTCCTTCATGCCATGTACGGCACCCCAAAGTATGGCCCGGTCACTGTCCTGTCATTGGTCCTTCCCTCGTCTCATTGCTTCTGGCGCCGCCGCTCCTTAGGGGGGGGGGATTGTATCGGTTTCCCTTTTGTCTTAGTTTCATGTTAGTTATCATTTCACTTTCCCCTGTGTCTGTATCTTGGTTTTAGTAGTATGGTTTCTTCTTGTATTTTGTTTTTAGTGTTAGCTATTCATAATCATAATGCCCTCTAGTGTTTTCATGTTTATGTTCAGTTAAGTTTTGGTTTTGTTCACACCTGGGTTATGTTAAGTCATTAGTGCACTATTTAATCCCCTCTGTTCATTCCCATGTAGTCGGTCATTGTCTCTGCTCATGTTATGCTTGTTCTACGTTACCTGCCCTGTATCCAAGTTCACAAGTTCTGTAAGTTACAAGTTACAAATTTTGAGTGTTAGCATTTGCAAGTTTTGAGTAAGCCAGTGAGCTAATGTAAAGTGTTTGTTTTCTAGCTTCAACTGATATGTAGAGCCAGGTACTATGGTTTGTTATTTTTCCTGTTTGTGATACCAAAACTATACTTTGGTTTTCAAATAAATCCCATTATTGTTTCAAACACATTTGCCTCCTGAGAACTATTTACACCAGCAACGTGACACTCACTCATGTTATCTTAAAAACAATTGTGCATCTATTTCCAATTCTCCAGGAGAATGCAAAATTTTTAACACAACTGTATATATATATGTATATACGTATACTGTATATAAATAATGATAATATATTATTATTATATTTTTTGTCTCCTATAAATGTATTTAGCATTCAGGAACAATGTTTTGGTTTACCCTGTAAATCCTATGCATCATATTGTTAAAATGAATGAATCTGAAACTATAATGGTTAGGTTTCCATCGCTCATTGATTAAGTTTGCACAAGCAGTGACTTGCATCAGCAATGTTTTCAACCCTCCATGTGGAACTTTGAAAGTCACTTTCAGTCAATGCTACCTTCAAATGGCATTCCAGGTTGGCAGTGTAGTTTCTGACAGGTTGCGCCCCCGCTGCCCTCGACGCCTGCTCCTCCCCTGCTCTCAGCAGCTAGGGCCCGCTCAGCACTGGCATTGGGTTGGGTAGGTGCAGGGCCGTTGGCCCAAACTCATCAAACAGCAGCTGGGCCCTGTTTCTGCTCAAACTGTTCCCCTCTGCTTCTAACACGCTTGAACCCCTTTTCTTCTATTTTGATTGACAGATAAGTGAGCCTGTAATTTAAAGGTGTTAGGATCTTGTCCCAGTACAAAATCTTTACCTGCTGCAGTCTACCTAAGGGATTTCATCAAGGGGCTTTGTGATAGACCATGAAATGTATTATGCTGTAAGTAGGCTTTCACAAAGTTTTGAAATCATATTATTTCGATGCAGTGAGTTGAAATTTTGCTTATTCCTTTCTGATATGTTTCATACCTTGAAATTTTATATGAATCCCATTGCATCTAGTTAAGTGTTGAATCATGTGCTTAACAAACATTTAGCTAAAAGCAGAAATTACCCATGAAGTAGGTCGATAAAAACAGATTTTTTTAAGGGTTTAAAATGACGTGGCAATTTATCTGAAATAACACTGAGAGGTGGAAAACATTAAACTGGGTGACAATTATTTAAATGGGATGAATATGTAGAAGACATTTGAAGCAAATACACCTAAATTCCTAAGCAGTGTATCATTGGTCTTAGTAGGTGACAATATCCTTCTACCTGTTGCCATGGTAATGCAGGCTGCTTTTGAATATGCTCATAACTTTCAAATCCAAGCAAAGCACGCAGAAATAGATTCTACAATTCATCTTGTTTTTGTTTCACAAATCTAAAATGTGCCAATTAATCTAATTTACAGCAGCTTTTTCTGATCCTGAATGGCAGAAATAAAAAGGGCTTTATGAAATAAATGTGATTAATTGAAGGTCTTTTTCAATCACATACTTGATGATTTCATCATCCATTATTGACAGCATCAATTGCACTATGAAATATTGTGTCCTCTGTAAATGCTGTGAAAGTAAATAATTTTAAATAGCTGAACTTTAGAATTCACATCATAGAGTTCCATAAACACAGGTGTGTTCAATAGAAAAATGCTATATCTAAAACCTGAAAAGGACATTGAAACAACTTGATAAAGCATGCCGTGAGTGACATAATAACAGCCTGTCAGTCTCTTCATTGTGTGTGCAGTAAGAAATGTAAACTACTCTGTGCTATGATTCAAATCTACAATTAAAGCCATGTTATAGCTTATTGCAGATTTTGGTATTCTAAACCATTTAACTTGATTAGGACAAGAAATAAAAACTGTCTATACTAATATTTAAACTGTCTTACCAAGCTACACAAAGACTTGTTTTTCTATCTTGACAAAACACTGAATACTCAGATCTTGATAACGACAGCGCAAGACAATCGCCAATTGGAGGAATTTTTCACACACACCAACTTGTACAACAGTTCACACAGGCACATGCACCCCCACACACACGCTAAACCCCCTGCTGAGTATGTCTGTGGGGTTGTGGACGTGACCCTGTCAGGAGGTTTCAGAAGATTAATTTCCCCAGCCTGTTTTCATAGATAAAAATTCAGACAGAGCGAAGAAACCTGAGAGGTAAGGAACCAATCTGAAAATTATATACGTGTACCTTTCTGCTGGGATTAGGTAAATCAGCACATTTCTCCTTCCCTTCATTCGTCCTTTGTCTCTAGTCATAATTTCTTAAAAGACAATTGTAATGTCTTTTTTTTTGCCTCATTTCTGCAAATAGGCCTCTATGGTATCAGCGTTTATGTTGGTCTGCCATTGCGCACAGCCTTATGCTGAAATAACCAACCCGTAGAAGAAGAAAAAAAGTGAAATATACAAAATGCCTGCCTGGGTAATTTATCCTCCTAAGTCATTTCAGTATTTATGGGATTCACCTTCAGAATGTAATGTGGCATGTAGGCCTAGGAAGAGGGGGAGGAAATGAGAAACCCAGAGAGAGAGACAGAGTTGGAAGAAGAGAGAGGGGCGGGTCATAAACCAAGTCATCTCCCTCGGTCGCTCGCTCGCTCTACCAACCAGACAGGCTGGCTATGACCTTCTACGAGGCCAGGCACCCTTCGTCCTTCACGTTTGCCAAAGTATAAAGGACACCGTGTGGGAATGGTTGTATGTTGGGGTAATTTCAGCCTCCCTTAAATGTACTTATCCTAACTCACATCTGCATGAAAGCTCCTGGTAAATGACTTAGTTGTAGATTGTAAGTACCAGGCAAAGAAAGAAGCTTTGTTTAAGTCGTAAGCAGGCTGATAGCAAGCCTCGCCTGGCTTAGATAGCTTACCAAGGTTCTTTATTAGTATTGATGTCTTTCAGAAAGAATGAAGACAATGTTGTATATTATCAGGGTTTTGCATATATTGTCTGCTAGTGTGTATTTCCCTGACAAACACCCCTTATTTGTTGAGGGTATTCTTGTACAGTATATAACGGGGGGATTTGTCAGATAGAAGAGACATTCCTTTTCACTTATCAAATTCTTCTCCACCGGAGGACCCATACAGTGTGGCGAAGGTGTGGATTTCTGACAGGGGGCAAGTGATATCTTTCCCTAAATATGACTTTATTTAGGAAGAATGTTGAGGCTTTGTTAATGGCAAATAACCCACGCTACATAATTTATAGAATAGGGTAGAACAACCACAGTTTGCAAAATACAGAGCAGGTGAAGTGGAATATAGGGGCTATTCACATTATCAAGATTTTCTTAGGATGACAGTTAAAATATTGATACGTAAATATAATTTTCATTTCAAGTTTGCGGCAAGAACATATTAGTGCAACACATGCACATGTCCCACACTCAAGCGGCTCTTTGTTCTTTTTGATCCCACAGCTAGCAACCAAGAGGACACACTGGTACATTAGCCTTTACTTGACAATATGCACTCGGTTACAGCGGTTTTCTGACAAAAAAAACCCAAAAACTCAGTTAGTGCTTAACACGGCTGCCAGAATTCTGACTAGAACTGCAAGATTTCAACATATTACCCCAATTCTAATTTGTCTACACTGGCTACTCATTAAGGCTATGGTTGATTTCAGTAGTACATTGACATTCCCCTACTTATCGATCTGATTTGGTGCTGCCAAACTCGCATGTATGTTACCTTTACAAGATCCAGGCCTCCTTGAGTCCTTACTGTTCCTAGAATTTGTAAACAAACAGCTGGAGGAAGGGCTTTCTCATGTAAACTCCACTCTTGTGGAATGATCTGCCAACCTAAGTGAAAGATGCAGAATCAGTCTCAACATTTAAGTCAATGCCAAAGAAAGTCTCTTCAATTAGTTCTATGATATAATGTAGTCTGGCACAGGGGGCCAAAAGTGTATGGCGGCACTCTTTGATGAACCACCCATACTGGCTTGCCTGGTAGTATCCCCTCTCCATATATATTTCCTCCGGCGCCACTCAGGTGCCGAGTCACTGGCACGCTAATTTTGCTCCATGATACACTACACTTGTGGGATGGGAGTACAAATACACTGTGTGGACTATACTCAACCCTCTTTCAGGGTGGTTGTGGTGTGTTTGTGGTGTGGTCTTGGCAATGTGGGTGGGTCTGAATCATGCTTGTTTGCTTCTGCCCAAGGTTTTCTTTGTGCAGGACCACATCTCTAGTCCCCCCGTCTCAGATGCTATGCTGCAATAGTTTATGTGCCGGGGGACTAGTGTCATTCTGTCTTTTCTCAGTCCCCACTTAAGTCTCATTGATATGTGACGGTGGGGACGAGACAGTTTATATTATTATTACTGGGGTCAGAGTTGTATCAAGGTACTAGACCTAAGGTATGCCCATTCTAATGTTTCTGATGTCATGTTGATCCTAGGAGGACCCAAACCCTTGGAACATGCTTTAGGACCATGTGGCCTGATGAATCCTTCCTGTCTCTGTCCTGTGCCCACCACACAAACTCTGTGTTCACAGCCCACCCATTCCTATCTCCATTTATGGACACTAATTGAACACTGATAAACACTGTGAACTTAATACAGTAGGCTGTGTACCTTGAGATTCCCCACCCGGTACAGCCAGAAGAGGACTGGCCACCCCCTTGGGTCTGCCCCTTCTCTAGGTTTCTTCCTAGGCTCCAACTTCTAGGGAGTTTTTCCTAGCCTTTGTGACAACTGCTGTTGTGAAAAGGGCTTTATAAAATAAATTGACACTGGGCGGACAGAATAATTACTTCCCTGCGGTGTGGGTACAGAATGCAGTGTATACGTGGAAACCCCAACAGTTGTCTGGACTGTGATCGAACTCATCACTGATCAAACAGGTGACACATTCATCTTTCTGGGATCCACTATTGCTCTGCAAGTTGGAAGACACACATCCACCCACTCAAAGTTCCTGAAGGGGGAAATTACTATTTCCCTTTTTGCAAGGAGAATATAGAACATCTAACAGATGACTTCTGTGGTCGCCTCGTAGATGGAACAACGCGTTGACTCTTCCAGTCCTTAATTCATGTTAACTCATCACAATTGTTCTATCTGGTGGCCACCAAATAACACAGGTAAACATGAACTCCTCTGTATTCTTCCTCTGTGTCCCTTTGCCCATTTTCATTGTGATCCTCCGTAAAAAAAAATAACAAAAAGAGCACACTAAGTCAAGGGCACTATAACCACCTTTTTGACCATGTGAAATTTTTTTTAATTTTGTTTTTTAATTTAACCTTTATTTAACCAGGTAAGTTGACTAAGAACAATTTCTTATTTACAGCAACGACCTGGGAGCAATTAGGGTAAAGTGTCTTGCCCAAGGACACAATAACATTTGGCTCAGTCGGGAATCGAACTGGCAACCTTCTGACTACAAGTCTGACTCCCTACCCACCCCTACATTCTGAGCATGATTTGTCCAAAATGACTAGCTAACATAAGCTAAGGTTGCTAATATAGCCAAACTACATTATCATAAGCATCTCCATACGAAACAAATTGTGATGCACTGTTTTCGGACACCTTTCTATCAGAACCAAAATGAACTTTTTCCGAAATCTAAACTGCAGTAGCTCGTCTGTTGGACCGGACCACACAGGCCAGCCTTCGCTCCCCATGTGCATCAATGAGCCTTGACCGCCCATGAACTGTTTACCAGTTTTTTTTTTTTCACCGCTTTTCCTTCTTTGGACCACTTCTCATATGTACAGACAACTGCAGACTGTAGTGGGTCATGCTTTGACCCACATGTCTAGCATTCACAATTTGGCTAGTCAAAATATCTTAAATCCTTATGCTTGGCCATTTTTCCTAAAAAAAATATAGGCAAGGATTTGACAAGGGCAAAACTGTTTGCATCCCTCAAACTGCAGCTTTTGTGTGGTGTTCCCAGTCTGCAGTGGTCAGTACCTTTCAAAAGTGGTCCAAAGTGGAAAAGCAGTGAACTGGCAACAGGGTCATGGGTGGCTCATTGATGCACGTGAGGAGCAAAGGCTTTACCTGTTTGGTCTAATCCAACAGACGCATTATAAGCTCAAATTGCTGAAAAAGTTAATGCTGGTTCTGGTAGAAAGGTGTCAGAGAACCTTGGTCACAGTTTGTTGTGTATGGGGCTGCTGTTTTGGCAATTAAAGGGGGACTATCACAATATTAGGCAGGTGCTCATAATGGTATGGCTGATCAGTGTATGTGGACACCCCTACTAACGGTGAAGGCGCAATAATGGTCTGTGGCTGTTTTTCAGGGTATGGGCTAGGGTCATCTTAAGAAGGGTAATTTAAATGCTACAGGATACAAATACAGTTTATGCAACTGGGCCCTTCTATATTGTAGCAACAATTTGTTGAAGGCCCTTTCCAGTTCCAGCATGACTGTGCCCTTGTGCACAAAGCATGGTCCATGAAGACATGATTCAACATGTTTGTTGTGGAGGAACTCAAGTGGCCTGCACAGAGCCCTGATCTTATTAAACACATTGAACAATTTTGCAATGAATTGGAATAGCAATTGCAAGAAATGTTTCCCAAAGACACACCCCAGAATCTTGTGGAAAGCCTTCCCAAAAGAGTGGCAGCTTTTATAGCCAACAAATATCTAACGAGTTCATGGGTGTGAGGTCAGGTGTCCACATAATTTGGACTATACACTGTAGTACTAGCTACCTAGCTAAAGTCAGCCATGATAAATAAACCTAGCTGAGCCAACAAGACAAATTGCACAATTTTATATTGTCTAAGAAATGTTTTGCCATTTCATGTGTAAATTATCTTACAGTCTTATAGACATGAGCAGCAGATAATCAAACTTGATACAATGCCTAAATTCACACAATAGATTTAGAGCTATCTAGGATGAAGGATACAAAAGAATAGAAATACAAGTACTATTGATGTTAGATTTCCTAAAAGCAGGAAAAGAAATCCATATGGACATCTGTTTGAGAAGCCAACAAGTAAGACAGAAATATTGGACAGCAAAATTGGATACAATCAAATTGCATGAAAAAACTAAAACAAACAAAAAACAGGTATTGAGGAAGTTCATTTTCAAAGCTTCCGCAGGATTGTGTGTTGTTACTGAAAATCACCAGGAGCTCTTTCTATTTTCTTCACTTTGGAAGCTGATCAGAATTCTTGACTCACCTCGCTGCTGCTTCAGATCTACTATGCAGGGATCTCACACCATCTGAGCTCTTGTACCAATGCCACTGTGCTAATCAATCTATTGAGGGTGTGTGTGCTGATGTCTCTCCGCCCATTTGCAGATCTCTATTCCACAGGCTAGTGGGGCATTGACATCAAGCCTGTTGCCAAATTGCTCTTGACATGGAATTATGTTGCTCTCTAAGATAGTATGCCACCATTATTTTAGGCTATGGTGCCATGCCAGGGGGCAGGATTATTTAGGGCCTGTAGGCCAGAAACAACTGCGAGCTTGCTATATTGTAAGCTTGAGATATTCAATGTGTAACACAAGCCCTGTTCCTCCATGTTGAGACCAAACGATGTGATATGGAAAATACATTTGAGGTTATATTGAAAGGCAACATATAAATGTAATAAATAGTATTTTTTATTGTTAACTTGTTATTTATTTATTGTTGACCAAGCATTTACTTTTGGTTGATAAGCACCAAACAATGAATTAAAATGATGATCAAAGACAAAGCTGATTTACTTTATAATGAAATAACATTTTATTACAGGGCCATGGTGATGCTACAAATTTTTTCCTTGTTATGTAATGCAATATATTTTTTGATGTACTATATTCATTGTTACTAATTACATTTTTCTTGAAATACTGTATCTGTCAGACGAAACCACAGAGATACAGAATTCCCCTATTCAGTTATTCTAATCTCCAAGCATTTCATAGACATAGAATACAAGGGAAACCTTCATGTATCAAGCTTAAGCAAGAGGTTGACAGTGAAATAACATGGTGAAAGAACGGCCCGTCTGACACATGTACACAAAGTCAAAGTTACTGGCGATGACCGATGCATAAATTCTGTAAATCAAAATTCTTCCAAAAGGTTTTTCAGTCAGATGGAATTCAAGTGAATCACCATGGTGCTTGAGAGGAATCCATTGTCGACTTTCATGTTAATACTGTAGATATAGAAAAAAAGTCAGTGATGCATCAGAGCCCATTGAACTCAATTAAGGAGATGGGTGTATATTCGAGTAGATGGACATCCTTCATGTTTATTACATGTTATATTGGTGATTGTGCGTAAGGCACTTACAGAGCCAGGGAACTCAACATCCCAACATTTCAGTTCTCTGCCCTTTGCTACCAGTAATGAGTGTAAGGTTTGCAAATTACAGAAATGTGTTCCTTTAAATTAGTTACAGCATATTATAGCCATAATTATATATCTACTGACGGAAAATAAGTAAATGTTTCAGTACCTCATTGCAGCTCACTGTTTAACTGTGCCTGGGGTTGACCCCAGACAGTGGCAGAAAAAGGCAGAGAGAATCGTCAAAGAATCCAGTCACTCAAACCATGAACCATTTACTCTATACTGACATCAACTGAACGTTATCGGAGCTGTCATTTGAAACATTTGGAAGTTACACTTTGGAAAGATCTACAGACATTTCAGAATTCTGAAAGTTATTATTAATTATTGTACAATGTTGACCTTAATTCTTTTCTGAATGTTTGCGCACCATTTTAGCAACTTTTGACCAACTTTACCATAATGCTGTCAAATGTTGTAAGACACACATACAGTAAGATAGACTTCTTGCTATGGGAAATTAAATATGAAAGTTTTCTTCCTCATTTAATGTAATAATGTCAATAACAAAGAAAGGACCATGCAAACATAATACAGTCATATTTTACAAGATCACTGACAATTAACTAGGCTTTACCTTACAGTACATGATAGACTGCAAAACATAAATCAATAATATGAGCTAATGGCAGTTTATTATGTGCACTTACTAGTCATTAATGTTGAGGCTTTACTATAGCATAAGAGATTAAAACCGTCTTTATGCATATACTGTCTGGAGACTGAGGATTTTACAAACCTTGAGAGACATTCTTCCCCTTGCCAGATTGTGTGTCTGTGAATGTAGTCATACTCACAAGGTGTGGATTATTGCTGGCAATAGTGAGGGGCCACAACAGAGAGAGGAAGGTGGCACAGATCCATCATTTCCCCTTCTGTGTGGCATTAACTCACGACTGAGCTACTGAAAAATAGTTGATGTGTTGTGGGTCTGCGAATGGGTTCTATAACAGTATTGGCAGAGCATGTTGAATATGTGTATATGTATTTATTGATTTTCTGTGTGTATGTATACTCTACATACTCTCTATACATACACAATTGCAAAGTACCATATACTATATGGTGCTATGTAAAAATGTGTGTGTAGTGTTTGTGTGTGATGCTGGAAGCTGGTGGATGTAGCAATTAAGAAAGCTGTGTTTTTCTCTAGACTGTAACAAAATGTCAGATAGATGACAATACACAAATGAAAACACGGCAGCTGTGTTGTACAGGAAAGACTCGGGCTGTGTTCTAAACTACATTATATTTCCTGTAGTTCACTATCTATAGGATTCAGTCCAACCTGCCACATGTATCCAAAATGAAAACTTATGCAGTGACACTCTGTCATTAGGAACATAATTCAACAAAAATCAAAATAGAGAAAGAAAATGTACAGGACCGGATCCCAATGAATACAGGCAAAAGTACACAGTGCAGGACAAGGCGTAGTCAGGCAGCGGAGGTCAAACACGGGTGGCACAAGCTGAAGCACAATATCAGGATACCGGAGGGTTGTCGAGGGCACAGGCAAATCAGGTCAAACACAAGAGGACTCAGGCAACGATACAAACGGCAGGCAGATCTCGAAAGTCGGAAAACACAAACGGGTCAATACACAGGATAGCAAACTCATTCAAATAAACGCTCAGTAGTAATCTCTATGAAAACAATACCTCGCAATGAGGATATGGTGTGACTGGAATATATACACTAGATAACAAGCTGCAGGTGTCAGTAGTCTGGTGATTGTGATCTATGAAATGTGCTGCGTTCGTGTGTAGTGGGAAGTGAGGTACTGATGGTTGTAGGCGTAGGGCTGTGCTGGGTGCTTTGTTCGTGTGGCGTGGGATGAACGGAGATACCATCCTCAAGTGATGTGACCAGCCCAGCTGGAGGACCCCTTACAGCTTGCTTACAAATTCCTATCGATGCAAACTGTTTTAGTAGAATAATAAACAAAAGTAAAAATTACACTGGTAAGAAAGGTACTGGATTAGCGTCAATAGTAAGAATATACTCAGGGATATTATAGTTGGCATCAGAGTAGCAGGGTAACAGTATCTGCTCAGGGACATGTGTCAGTTTAGCTAATGAGTAGTCACATGGTTTGTATACATAATGGGGCACTGGTAAAACAAACAAAAAGAGTCATTTGAAAATTCAATTCACCATGTACTACATTGAAAACACATTATTAACACGTTTTACTTTGGGAATTTAATTTATTTTTGAAAATATACATTAATTTAAAAATTGGATGACTGCAACACAATCCAAAATTTGGGACAGTCGGCTGTTTACCACTGTGTAACATCACCTTTTCATTTAGTAACATTTATTAAGAATTTGGGCACTGAAGACACCAGTTGGTTAAGTTTAGCAAGCAGAATTATCCCCCATTCATCTATTATCCATGTCCTCCGCTGCACAACCTTGTTGCCTTATTTTATGCTTCATAAAGCACCACACACTCTCAATCAGAGACAGGTCAGGATTGCAGGCAGGCCATGATAGCACCCGCACTCTCTGCTTAAACAACTATGCACTTGTAATCCGGGCAGGATATGGTTTGGTGTTGTCCTGCTGGAAAATGCAGGGACATCCCTGGAAAAGGTGATATCTAGATATCTTGCTCCAAAATGTGTACATATCTTTCTGCATTAATGGTGCCCTCACATATGTGCAAGTTACCTGACACACACCCAGATGCTGGCTTTTGGACCAGATGCTGTTAACAGCTTGGATGGTCCTTTTTCTCTTTTGCCCGGTGGACACGACAACTGTTTTTTTTCAAAAACGATTTGAAATGTTGACTCGTCTGACCACAAAACACTATTCCACTTTGCTACTGTCCTCTTTAGATGAGACCGATTGCAGAGAAGTCAGCGATGCTTCTGGACAGTATTGATGTATGGCTTCTGCTTTGCATAGTAACACTTCCAATACTTCCATCTGTGGATACAGCACCGAATGGTGTTGATTTTCAAAGGTTTACCAAAGTATTCCCGAAACCATGTCAGGATATTCATTTCAGAATCATGACGTTTTTTAAGATAGTGATGTCAGAAGTGGTTTTCAATCTTGCCCTTTACGCACTGAGATTTCACTGGATTCCTTCACTCTTATAGCCTAGAAATCTAGATGCACCCTAGCGGCCGCAAATATAATTTGCAGCTTGGGTCAGTCTAGCAACTCTCCGTTGACTTGCGAGCTGGAAAAAACAAATTCTGGTGAGGCCAATCACAACGTGTATAGAGTCGGTGGGCGGGCTTAATGTAATTACAGGAAAACAAAGAAATGGTTGCTGCTGCTGGCGAACAGCAGCTTTGGCCGCGACTCTAGTAGACTTGGAGTTAATATTTTCTTTGAGAAAATAACAAAAACGGCACTGAAGTCATTCTTACAGAAGGAAGATGTGTTCTGAGTTTTGGCGATCGGACACTTCGTTGCTCTGGTTGGTTGTAGCGCTATCCTATTGCGTGCATAAGGAATTTGAAAGACAACCATTTATCCCACCCCTCGGACTAATCGCTATTAGTCCTAAATTGCCAAGTCCATCAATTTCAAAATAAATGTTTACTGTAAAAAAACTATGCAGTTGATTAGGTAAAACATCAACTTTATACTTTTTTGTTTAAATACAGGGTCAGTATGTCATCTTTACTAGTTTTGGGTGCCCTGACTGGAAGTCCAGTATCCAGGTGCACATAGAGCTGATTATTTCCAGCGTCACAAACTTGGTAATTAGCTTGGAGGGGATTATAGTGTGGAATGCTGAGCTGTAGTCAATGAACAGTAATCTCACACAGGTGTTCTTTTCCTCCAGGTGGAAGAGTGCAGTGTGAAGGGCCTTAGCTATGGCGTCAATTTCTAGAAGGTCTAATCCATGGTATCTGATTGCAAAATGTCCGAATGGTAACTTGTGGAACAAAATCATTTGTTTAATCCATTACTACTGTGAAATATTCATCAACATTATCTGATAAGTCATATTGACATTTCCTTCAGTCTGAGCTTTAGCTTTCTTGCTTCAATTTCACAGCCTCTTCTGTATTTTGTTTACATTGGAAAGTTACTGCTTTCCCAAAAAATATATTTTGTGTATTCCAACCAGTCCCATAGAAAAATCTAAAACCTTGCTATTATTATGCCTATTAGAAAGAGAAGATTATCACTTCACACAAAGGTGCTAATTTAGTAGACCAAATTTAGATCAAAGCTGCATCTGTCTGGCATTTTAATCACATAGGCCAAATGATTCATTAGTATTGAAGAGAAACAAAGAGCCTACAATTGCAAAGCAGTTTTACTAGGAATCTTTTAATGTGATGATGGACAATTTTAAATACCTGACTTGTTGTGAGAAGGTATAAAAATTGAAAAAATAGAATAGAAAAATACTACAAAATACAGTAAAATATGCAAGGGCATAAACAGATGTTGCAATATGTAAAAGACCTATTCAGTACTCAGTATTTTTCTGTAGACTGATCCGGACCAAGTTTCATGACAAAATGTGGCATTATCAAACAAATCGCACTACCCTACCTAAAGTCCCAATGGCACTATATCCATCCTTGCCTTTAAAAATATGACAAATGTACTCACTTAAAATTACTTTCATGGTTAAATCGTTTTAAAATGCTGACTGTCATGCAAATCGCACAGTGGATGACAGATGCATTAAAATGACTTAAACTCTTATGTTGTGCACTGCTCTGTCTGCGTTGATGACAGAAACATCCAATAATATTCACAGTGACCGTCACACTGTAGAATCTGCTGGTATAAGACATTTTGCATTGTTTAGACTGGTGCTTCAGATCCTGGTTTACTAACAGAGAGAGAACTGTAAATGATCCGACACTGTGAGCTAGAGACAAATGTTACACAACCTAAAAGAAGCTAGCCAAGGCTCCAAAACAGCAATGTTTGTTTTCCCTTGTCTCTAGCTTCGCACAATCAGATTTCCTGAAGGGATATCCATGACACATTCTGAATTTGTCTTTTTACAAAAATCAACTCTCAGAAACGAACCATGGGCAAAAAACAAATAACTACCTCAGTTACATTCAATAGATTCTTTAGAACACTGAGGTATGGGAATTTCAGCACACAAAGCTACAGAGTTGTTTGAAGGTGGACATATCCTGTAATTTCTCAATAAAGTAGTTCAATTATTGATAAAAGCATGAAGATAGGAACATGGTCAAATATAGGTCTAGAAAACCACTTAAAAAATCACACTACCTCTTCTATAAATGAAAGACAATTCTCCCAACCCAGATAATTTATGATACAGTTTTAATATCTATTTTGCCATTAACAATGCTTCATAACATCAATAATAGATGTTGAATGAACAAATAGTTTATGCTTGCTCCCTGCCCAAAAATATTTCCACCACACCTATTTGAAATCACATACAGTGCCTTTAGAAAATCATAATACCCATTTGAAATATTTAATTTTTTTGTCTTCCTGCCAGATATTAAAACCCAGTATTATTTACACATTCTGCTTTACAACATTCAAGTAATGCAAAAAGGAAACAGTTCGGAAACTTAAAGAAATAAAATAAAATAGAACAACAGAGTTGGAAAAGTTATCAGTCCCATGATTTACTACTTTGTTTGGTGAAAAGGTTGTGATTTCTAATCATTTGCTTTAATAACAGCCATCAGGTGGTTTGGATATGTCTCTATTAACTTTGCACACCTAGAATGAGAAATATTTGCATTTTCTTCCTTGCAGAATTGTTTGAATTCAGTCAAATTTCATGGTGAGCGGCGATTGACTGTTGTCTTCAAGTCCATCCACAGATTGGATTTAGGTCAGGGCTCTGACTTTGTCACTCAGAGACATTCATCTTCCTATCCTTAAGCCACTGCATAGGTTTTTGGTCGGTGTGTTTAGGGTTGTTGTCAAGCTGGAAGGTAAACCCCCTGCCTATCTTCAGCTGTCTAGCATAGGGCCGCAGGTTTTCCTCAAGAGTTTAGGTGTACTTGGCAGCATTCATTTGTGACCCATCACTTCTATCTTGGCTTATGATCATAAAAGTATTTTTAACATTTTATGTAGGTACAGGCACAGATTCAGAGCTTTTGAATGGCGTGTCAATCAGTGCAATTGGAGGAACAATGGGACATGTATGATGCTCTAGCTGTTGACACAATTGTAACTGAAATTCTGAAATATTCCCTTTCAAAGTTTTGCCAGGTAGAGTAGGCTACTGAAACTCCATAGGCTACAATTTATTTTGTTTAAGCTGTTTCTTATGTTGTGTAATAGGCACATACACCATTTTAATAGTTTGTATAGTGCAGTGGAGGCTGGTGACTTAAAACGTTGAGGAGGATGGGAGACTTGCGGTTTAGTTGTTGATTACACAGACAGCCAAGGACTTATGTTAAACTGAAACATTTATTGAAAGCATATTTGAGTTAATTCAATGTTTGTATTGGGTGTAATAATATGCAAGCAGTGTGCATGATAGATACAGATGTCACCTGTCTAATGTGTTCATCGAGGGGCAGAGAGGTCACGAGGTGCACCGCAAACAATTGAATAGAATTTCAGCAAGAGTTTTTATAAGACAAATATACAATTAGTGGCCACCAGCTGGCTCCAGTAAGCACATTCATTGATCCAAAGCTTTGTTAGAATTTAACTTGGTTAACTTATGGGCATATCTAAATTCTGATTTACAACTAAATTCTGATGTTAAAGGTGCTATTTGTATCTGTAATAATTTATCTAATTTCCTACAAAATAAATGTCCCATCTAAACTGCCTTTTTCATAAATAAAATGTGTTCTGGTGCGCAGATTTCCACACATTCTACATTTAATAACTAAAACCAATGTTATTTTTCACTCCCTAGATGGCTCCGGTACTTCTACCTTGTCTGTTGAGCAACATACCCTAGATCAATACCAGGGGTCCATTCTTTGTGCGTCGCTAACTCAGTTAGCTGGATTTGATTGTTGATTTTGATCTTGGATTGTTTGGTTCTTCGACGCTCATCCTGGACTTGCTGTCATAGCAACAGGTGCGTAAGCCTGCTTGGGAGCAGGCTTATTTCATGTAAACAGGATTAGATCACAGATTTAATTAACCGAAATGGGGTTCACAGTGTACATGCGCAGGTAAATTACCTTTACAATTCTTAATGTTCCAGATAAATAATATTATATCATATAAAAAAAGAAATTGAATCAAAAAGTATACAGTTCACTGAGTAAAAATCTCTTAGATGGTTTGTGACTCCATGTTCTACATTACAAATGTGGACGCAAAATGGCCTGGATCTGTGCTCAGAGTCACCTTTATGCACATTATTTGAATGTGGTAAGGGAAAAATATAAATATCAAGCTGACTGTATTACATACATTTATTCTGATTCTAACAAAAGTGAATGTTTCCGTTATACAGGTGAATAGGACGGGATCCGGCTTGGTGACAGGGGCTATGCCTTCAGGCAGTATTTCATGACGCCATTCCCTAACCCAAACCCCAGACCACAAACCCATTACAATGCAGCCCTGTGGTGGAGGTGCAGCCTGATGATGACCTGCAGCCAGTGCACTTGGACCAACCTAGTGGTAGAGCTGCACGGGACAGAATTGTGGAACACCATTATTTTTTTTTTTTTTGAAAAACAAACATAAAAACTCTATAAATGAATAATAAAAGACAAGACATTATGCTTAGCTTATTATTTTTAGAGAAAAGCCAGTGATAGTCATCTTTTGCCTGCAATAAGAGATATTGCTGTGCAAGGTCAGCAATAGTACTCTGTGGTGGCTCTGACATTTAGTAATTATGAAATGAAATTATTAAATTATTAAAATGCAAGAATACTGTAATAAGTGATAAAGCCATAACATGGTGACCACTTATGCATTCAATTTGTCTGCTACATTTTGCCAGCCCCCTCTCCCCGCATTTGCTGACTTTAAGGTGTTCCCTTCAATTTTATTCAAACTTTTAAATTCCTCGTAACCTTCAAGCAATAACTGTTGCTCTGCTGCGGAGAAAAACTGGGCGTGCTCTTTGGCCATGATGAGTAGCCAATAGCAGTGTCGCTGATCAACGTTTCTACTATCGATACATCTCCCCTTTTATGCCAACACACGTATGCACAACCATCTCAGATGACTCAATACTTTTCGTAAAACGGCAGGTGTGTTTGAATAACCTAATTAGACAGATTATGATTAGCCCGATGATGTCATCTTGGATGTGTCATTTGATCTTGGATGTATTAAGCGACGTATGAGGAATGGAGCCCAGGGTGTGACTAGTTTGAAGATTTTATATGTTTTATTCATAGCCATAACATTAAACAAATGCAATTTTATATAAGCATATTATTTAGCCCTATATACATACAACTCGTTATATTAATCAGAAACGTTGCATTATGCATTTCAGCTTTTAAAAATTGTATTCAATATTGTTGTTGCACTTTGGGGCACACTTTCATATACATTAGGCGATTTCTGTGCTGACATATAATGTTACATATGTTTCCCTTTAAACAGAAAAACGCTTTGGTTCCGGCATAGTTTAATGTCTGAAAATGTGTACTATGGCTTTTGAAATTAGATGAACATTACTTTGGTAGAGTAGGGTGATTAGATTAGATTCAACTCATCAAAACCATGGCAACAACATGTTTAAAATTACCAAAACTATAGAGGCTATCAATTTTGTAAATTAGCCTTCAAGCCTTCTTCAAAGACAAAGAACAGATGTGCCATGGGTGAGGTAAGGAGTGTGGATGACCAGGGGGTTCAGTTCAGGAGGCCATGGGTGAGGTAAGGAGGGTGGATGACCAGGGGGTTCAGTTCAGGAGGCCATGGGTGAGGTAAGGAGTGTGGATGACCAGGGGGTTCAGTTCAGGAGGCCATGGGTGAGGTAAGGAGAGTGGATGACCAGGGGGTTCAGTTCATGTTATTTTCAATGTTGTAAATACAACTGGCAAAAGTTAGGATTAATTTATTTTAACTTCCAGTGTGTAATGTGACAAAAGGTAAGGATCTTACAAAGTATGATGATTGTCTATATGCACTGTATGAGCACAAGTAACTAAACAAAATTGAGGTTTGAGGTTACAAAATTAGCAAGGGCCTTACAGACAGAGTAAGTCTTAATCTCCCTGCATGTGTCCATTAAATACCTATTTACTTGTGTTTTCTACTTATATCTGGCGTACCAAATGGCAATCTATTCCCTGCATAGTGCACTACCTTTGAGATTAGGATCTAATGGTTAAATAGGATTCTATGTGGGAGGCACACATGCGGCGACTGAACAAGCCTACTTCCTTCCCAAAAAGCAGTCAGTTCCTTGGGTACTGTGGAGTAAGGGTGGGTGTACGGTCTCAAAATGTGCCCTATTCCCTAACTAGTGTACTTCTTTTGATCTGTGTGCTATTGCAGAATAGGGTGCAATATTGGATGCACTCTGTTGTGGGGAGAAGACCATGTCATCCATCATGATCAGTGTCTCCATGCGACTATCATATCAGTAGAAAACAGAAGGCTTTTCATGGTCACAACGCCCAATGAAGCAGAAAATGGAGAGAACTGGAGAGGGAACGACAGTCCAAACATGATCCAATAAAATGTTTGAGATACAAAGACTGTCAGACAAACCGGGAGAAAATCTAATTGTATATTATTTTCATGTATAACATATGGTGGATGTAATGTTATTGACTGGTGAAGAACAGATGTTTCTTTTTAGTAATTCGGCATAATTTCTGGAACATAACATGGATGTTAAGTATTCACAATTGATTTATGGGCTTATTCAAAGTACCTGTTGTTCTGGGTGAAATCTTTTTCATGTTTTTCAATTCGGGTGAACCTGGATTACTTTGACAAAATTGCCACATATGTATATTTTCTGTGTTTAAATGGTATTTAGGCATTTAACATGCAAATTGCTGGCTTCGAATGCCATTTATCATAGCATCAAGCTGACCAATCTGAGGTTTGTGTCTTGACTAAGTCAGTCACAAGTGGCTAGCAGATTGGAATCTGTATGGGTGATACCAACTGACCAGTGTTGCTTAGGGAGCAGAAAAAGAATGAGCACGGATTTCCTGGTTTCATCTTTCTCTAGCAACAGCAACACCCTGTAAAGCTGACTTACTGTAGGTTGTTAGGAAACAAAGGCATTGAGCCATCCTATTTCCTGGTCAGAATAGCAGTGTTGACAAAAAACCTTAAACAACTCGAAAATACATAGGGCGTTATTGAAGTGAAAAGGGACTGAAAAAAGACACTGTACAATACATTATTTTTATCTGTGTCCTATGAAGGGATCAATAAAACTGATAATTAAAACACCTTTTTTTAAGATGCCTTCAGTGATATCAGGTGGTATCAAGCTTCTTAGAATTAGTCTTAAGAACACTGCTAAGACCTGACTTAAGAGTAAGAAAATTCTTGGCTCAAAGCTGCACTTAAAAGTTAGTTATCAAACATCTCAGTCCTACTTTTAGTGAAGTGTAGGACTAAATCTTAAGTGTCAGTCTTAGAGCTGATTCACGACACTTTGCTGTGCCACAAACGGGATTTTGGATGACGACATAGGCAAGATCCAATCACTGAATAGATGTACTTGTTTAAGAATATTCTCAGATTAATTCAAATTCAATGGTGACATTCATAAGAGGAGTTGACATTCAACAAAAAATTGACAATAAAGAATTTTCAAGAGAATCCATTATGATATACACATCGTAAATCAAAGATCAAAAAAGGTTTTCAACACGTTTTCCACCATTTTTTCAATCAAATATTTCAAACGAGTGTGCTGTTAACTGACCTGCCTATATATAGCCTAGAGTTAATGATGAAATCATAGCCACCATGGATTCCAAAAGATAACCGAACTGGAGAGAATAATGACACTGCTTGCTGTAATTTCTGAGTGGAGAATATGGAATCTGCGCTTCCACTGGCCAATCCCTCTCCACCACACTTCGTGTGATACGATGTGCCCTGTGAAGGGATATATTATATATCGCCGATATAGTGTTCTATTAATAAACTATGAAACAATTGTGAATAAATAGCTTACAAAAGGGCAACATGTTGTAATTCATTTGGGCTTCTATCAGTGGCATAGAAAGGGGTGAGCAGCCACGAACGGGTATCCTCTGTCGGCAGAAAGTGCCTTTCAAACAGCTGCTTCGGGCCACTTTCACTCAATATCGCGCGTCATGGGTAGACCCAGGCCATTTGGGTACCACATTATAGTGCCATCCATTGTGCATACTACTCTTGGGAAGCCGGCTATTTGCATGAATTATGTTTGCTTCTGTTGGATTATACGGGGTGTTGTTGGGAAGTCAGTGAAACGCGTGACAATGTGTTGAGCTGTAAGTGCAATAATTGTTTCCATTACAATTCGACTTATTAATGGTTGTGATGGGCCAAATCATCAGCATTGCGTTGCAAACGAAGCATAATCACCACCTTCAATTAATCTGAAAATGAATTGCTGCATAAATGTCACTGGTGAAATTACGTTCCTCACTCAGTCGCTGACGAAGATGATGCCTGCTCTGTCCAAACAATACCGTTTTTAATTAATTAAGCGGCGTCAAACAATAAAAAAAAATTCTGCCTCTCCTAAAAGATTTGCGCACGTCTCTGTCTACGCCATCACAAGCCCCTACTGGCAACTCTTAACCACTTGAGAGACCTCTTGAGCGGTCTTAAATAGCTGGGAGAGTAAGAGTGATTCTTAGCTTTGAGAAATTTGATAACTTGCTTTTACACTTAAGTTTGAGAGTAGGAGTACATTTTGTCAATTCTCAGCACTTAAGACTAAAATGGCACTCTGAGAAGCTTGATAAATACGGGCCCAGGTTTATAAAAAAATTAATATGGGCTAAAACGGGTCTCTGCACTTCCTTTGTTTCTCTGAAGTGTCTAGGTTTGTATTTGCTCTCTTGTTCTACAGTGACTAGAGGTTGGTCCTGCCCTGCCACCTCATTAGACGTCACTGTACATCTCTGGTTTGATTGACAACTCTGGCAAACAGTACTTCCTCCAATTTAGCAAACCATACGTCACACACTTTGTTGGAGATTCCCTGCCTGATGTTACAGAAAGAAATGGCTACCACAGCGGGGAAATACCCTCGGGCCAACCGTAAATCTCAGAATTTCTCCCAAATTACGTTCTCAGGAAACTATTTTGAAAACCTAAATTACGTTCTATGCCAACCTATGTAGGGTGTTTTTACGTTTGAACTGCACGTTTTGTTATTAGGCTATATTTGTACTTGAATTACGTTGCTCCGGTACATTTCGTTTAGCGGATTTATGCGAGAACATTCCATA
>JACXGM010006849.1:21157-32114 GCA_016801145.1 Umbra pygmaea | reverse complement strand
TTGATTCATTGCAATAGTCATTGTTAATTCACTACACAGCCCGTGAATTATAACCAAATGCAATTGTATTGTGTGTAAAGAAACAATAAGAGCATGTGATAGCAAAAATAATAATTTAACATGTTTTATTACTAAAAGTAACAAATATGTTTTACACACAATTTGATTGAATATATTGTCAGTGTCTCATGTGAAAACATGATTACAGTTGAAAAACATTCACTAGAATCTGTTTTATTCAAACAGAATACTAATTTTAGCAAAACATGAACATGGCCACTACCTATGCAATGAATAAACAATGATTATTGCAATGAACCACGAGCGCTATTATTTTGAAATGAAAAATCCCTTTTTGTGTTGCCAGCCGAACGTTCTTGACTACTTTATAGCTTGAGTCAGCGCTACAATTACATGTCCTCGAGAACAGGCATGATCTTACATCTTCAACAGACTTTGAAATTTTCCGGCGGTCGTGAGTAATCTCCCCCTGGCATTCATCACGGTGCCACTTGTGTAAAAGCGCGAATGGCCGAGCTTGAATTTCGAGGTATGTCCATCTTTGGCTAATGTAATTTAAAGATGGAGGCGTAACATGGTGAGCGGCACGATTGTATGTATTGTGAATGGAAGATTCTACACTTACGAAAATACTTTGATTATTAGGTGGAAGTAATTACACATGAATGAGCACATATTTGTGAAAGAACAAAGTTTTTTTTGCTAAGAATCAACTCAAAGAAATACACAGTGTAGCTTTAAACGTACAATATGTAACTTTTCTGCATGAAAAAAATCAAAAACCACTATCCCTATGTTATATATTTTGTAGACAAAGACACGGGACGTTACATTTTGTCACCCGTCAATGGCGTCATATAACCTTTGAATCCTCTAGTTTCCGGGGAACCACCAAATGGCATTACATAAAGTGAATAACCATAACTAAACATAACGTGAATAAAACTATAATATATTTAACAATGCACAGTGCCAGCGCAAGCTACAGATGCAGATACACTAAAGTGGTGCCTCTCGTACCGCAGCACCAATCAGTGCATTTAGTTGCCAATAAATGGTCTATACTCTGGGTGGTGCTAGACCTTTTAAAAAAAACTGGAGATTGCAGTTCTAATGCCTCCTAGGGATGTTGTTTTTGGGACATAGACTGATATTAAATCAATGTAATTGTATTATTATACCTAGTAGAATAACTGTCTTAACCTAAATAATGCCCTGTTTGTTTTAAAACGGTTTAAGGAGAGACTACTGTATACCCTGCATCTTCATTCTCCGATCAGAACGCATCCCTGAATCCTTTGTGAAAAGTTTTAACTATTTACAGGGTATATCAAAGTACAGTTTTACCTTGTGGGACAAAAATGTGTAACGAACTAATGTTTTTAAGTCATCATACAGTATAGTGTAACCTCTGAAAGACGTTTTTTTTTCACAGAGATCTGCATCATCACTATGGTGTAGGGGTCTAGGTCAGTTGTGATTACTTAAAATTTTCAGTGTAGTGAGTTTCAAATTCTAGTCCCGGCAAAAGTCAATTCCTGTTTGTTTCTCAGTCTGTTTAGAGAGGATGCATTCAAATTGTACATTGTAATTGTTAACATACCTAAACAGTGATTGCATTCCACTGATTCCATGGGGTAAATCACGTACGTCGCAAGGGAATCCCATGTTATACATCACAGCGCTATTTCTCTCTCCCGCTTTCACGTCTACACATGGCCCAGGGAACTAGTTCCTGATTGTGAACAAAATGACCAATAACAGGAGTTCATTAGTAACCAGTGATCTATGATATGAATAGAAAGAATAGATCATTATTAATTATGAAACTAGTTAGTTATAAACTCCCATTACCTGGTCATTTAGGTTTTATTTAATGACTGTAACATAGAATAGGCCTATTCAGGCAACATATTATTAAGTGACTATATTTGTTTACTGGCCTGACGTGAGTACTTACTGGCCCCGGGCCATCGTTAATGTTGAACGCTGCCCCCCAGCACACCCCTGATAAAATATGTTCCCGTGGCTATGTGTCTACATGCATGATAAATAAAATAATAAAATAAAATAAGGATGTACACAATGCCTACAAATGTATACTGTAGGTAATTAAAGATATATTTTTATCTGTTACCGTTTGTGCTGACCAGACCAGACTGAGAACATGAAGTTAATAGCGCTCGTAAGTCATTACAATAATCATTGTTAATTCATTGCATAGATAGGTAGTGTGTCCATGTCCTTTTGTTACTAAAATTAGTCTATTGTTGGATAATACAGACTCTATTGAATGTTTTTCAAACGTAATCGTGTTCTCACGAGACACTGACAATATGTTCAATCAAATTGTGTGTACAACATATTTGTTTCGGTTTTTAATAAGAAGTTATTAAAAACATTTTAAATTATAATTTTTTGCTATTACATGTTCTTATTGTTTCTTTACACACAATATAATTGCATTTGGTTCAATTCATTAGCTTTATAATGAATTAACAATGATTATTGCAATGAATTAAAACGAGCGCTATTGTTTTGTTACGTTGCTGGCATAAGTGTTATTGTTTTGATTGAGAAACCCCTAGTGGCCAAAACGTACATATTGTACCTTTAAGACTTGGATGAACTTAAAAAAATGAAATTTAATTTCCTGGTTTAATTTTGGAAGATGTTATTTACAATAACCTTTAAGGGTGCCGTTGATTGTGAAACATTGATTTGGAGGACATTGAATTAAATCAAAAAATTATTGGTGGTCAGTTCCATTGACACAGTAACAAAGTACAGTATTTCTCATGTTAGTATTTTGAATTCTCTATATTATTTTTGTTTATATTTTTAACAGTATTGTTTGTGCATTGCCAGTCAGGGGTGCCAGTAATTTTGGAGCACACTGTATATATTTTATATATTATACAGTATATTGTCATGTTATATCATCAAACTGTCATACCTTATCAGTGTGACCAATGAAGAACCTCTGCTGTCCGGACTCAATCTCCATAGAGACGATAATGGCATGACAGGGATACACCACCGCATGCCCAGACTTAGTCCAAAGAGCCTACAATCAGTAGTATTAGTTTGGCTGATGGCATGTCGAGATTGAACACACTGCTGTTTTAATATCCTTCAGGCAGAAAGAGACATGTACACATCAAATTGAATGATATCTTATTCATTTTTCTTCAGATTGTTCATGTTTTGCAGTGGGACAGCTTTGACATCTCAGCCTGGAGCAAAACGAGCACAGCTTGACACTTACACATTTTGTTGTGGCTCCACCGAAACCAATTACTCTGCGGAGTCTGAGGATGGGGTCTGGGTGGAGCATCTGAGGACAAGTGAAAACAGGTCATACCAACTACTGAGGGGTTCACACTGTCTTCTGGAGTCTGGGACAATGTTACAATATCATCGTCCAGGAAACCAAGTCACCAGGTGTTTCAAAAACACACTTTTTCTCATCTTTTCTTACCCGCTGTTTAGATTCCCTGGCTGTGGAAAGACAGACAGGTCTAGAGATGGATGTACAGACAATCTGGAAACAGAACGAATCCTGAATGAATCATCAACAGCAAAGATATAAAGCAGGAACCTGAAGCAAGGTAAGTGCAGGAATACGATTTGTGAAGGAGACGTTACAGAGTAATTTGGGGCAGTGTATACTGTACGCGTGTGGGTGCGTAACTGGCATGAATCTCACCTCTACGTCACTGTCTTCTCTGTGGTTGTCGATGTCATCCTCAGTGTGGGCATATACGTGCACACCGCGATCATCTGCGCAGGACATCCTTACAGAGGAGTTTTGCGACCCAAGGGCCTCCGAACTCCGACCACTTCCCAGCTGGTTTGCATCGCAAAACCAGCCACCTGGTGAAGCGCCTTGGCCATTCGGACCCAGCCTGACCACTTCCAGCTCAGGGACACTGGATGTCACCAGAGTGGTCCGATGCCTGGGTTGCTGTGGAGAGGAAAGGAAGGGGAAGGTCAGGTAAAGTGACAGAAAGGTAGCTTCACACACAAAATATACAGAAAACAGAAACAGCACAAATGCACACACAAGTACAGTGTGAAAATACAATGTAAAGAAATTAAGACACACACACACACACAAACATCACCAACTGCCCACTCAAAACACACACACACCCAGGCTATTGTCTTACAGGTTTGGGGGTGGTGATCTGCTGGATGAGTGACAGCCGGTCCTGCACTGACTTGCTGATGTTCACAGTGTGAGACATCTCTCTCACAGGATCAGTCTCTGCTGGGGCATATTCTGGGATAAGGCAACATTAAAATATGCTATTACCTAAGGACAGGTACCATGCAATTACAGCATTCAATGAAGTGTAATATACACTCTGGAACTGTAATCACTGTATTTGTCACAACTGCTGCTTAGGCACATCTCAACTGCACTGGGGAATCTAACATGAGTTATGATGTTGTCCACCTACTAGACACGGGGTTCAGATGGCCTTTTTGAATGGAGTCAAATGGCATCTTGGTTCCATCTGAAGGAAACCTGTTGGGAGAATTGTTTAAACATACGTAGCAGGTGAAATCCAAGAGAAAACCGTTTTGAAATTGGAGAGTCACACCAAAAAGAAATTCAGAAACATTATAGATTTAAAATCATAAGAAACTTTGCTGCATCAGGCCCTGGTCAACCTGCCACCACTGAGTCAGCTATGAATTCCTGAGTGTACTCAGAGAGAATGGGAGGCCTTCTGTCAAAAAGCTCAAGCCGAACCAAAAACAGACCTTCAAACAGAACAATGATCCAAAGCACACAAGCAAAGCTACAACAGAATGACAAACAAAAATAACAGATGATTACGGAAAGGCTGAGCCAAAGATCTTAATCCTATTGAAATTTTGTGAGGGGCTGGAAGTGGACCTTGTCTGCAAGAAAGCCCTCAAACAAAACATGGTTGAAGTAGTACTTTGTAGAAGAGAAGAAAAACTTCCGGTGTATGTAAGAAATTAATAGACACTAGAAAGGCCTACATAAAAATAATTAAGGAATTAAGGGCAAACCAAGCTTTTCAAACTAAGGGCGTACAAACTTTTTCCGCAGTAGAATATTGCATTTCTGTTGATTTATGATAAGAACGAGTCTAACAGTTCAGCGTCATTTTATTTCCCATTACGTGTCATATTAGGTTCCCTATACCTGACAATAGTTTTGAAGTGAATACTAAACACTCACCAACCACATTGTCATAATTCTTACTCTGTATATTGCTCATTATAGTAAACCATTTTTCATTCACTCTGTGTGCCTTAAGCGAAACCATCTTTGTCTTTTCACATTACTAGAGGTAGGTGAAGGCCAGAACATAGCAGACAGAGGATTCCTGAATTTCTCTTCTCACTATTCATTGTCTCCGTTACTGCATACTAGAACAAATAAGCTAGCAGACTCAAGACTGTCTTTTCTTTATAGCCATCCAATTAATTTCTGTCACCGGCCGTAGCACCATAGATAATGTAGATTACATTGCAGGTGCGGTTTCCTACCCAGAGCATAATTAGCTCAGTTTCTCATTCAGGACAATGAAAAAGACTATTCATGATTTATACTGGTCTCTTCTAGGACAGCACTGATTGAGTAAAACATGTAATCACATCACCATGCAGTTGGTAGGGAGTCCACTACAAGTGATGTCACTGAATTAATATCCATGAATTGTCAACCATTCATAGGGCTTGATGTATGCTTAGGGCTTCCGGAATTAGAGTAAAACCGATAAGACATAGCCGGCACAAAAGATGACATTGGATTTTACTTAAAAAACAAAGAAAAAGCCTGAATAGTTCCATTCTTGGTAATGCTATAATCACAACAGACTTGATTTTTTTGTATTACTTTACGCTAAAAGCTCTGCATAAGAACATCCACTAAAATATAAAATGTAAATGTACTAAATAATGCAAAGAATATATCCCCCACATTAAACCACCACCAGCCTGAACAAGGTTTATACAAGGCAGGATGGATCCATACTTTGATAATGTTTAAGCCAGATTCTGACCCTTCCATCTGCAAGTCGCAGCAGAAATCGAGACTCCTCAGACCAAGCAATGTTTTCTAATCTTCTACTGTCCAATTGTCTTGGGCCAGTGCAAATTGTAGCCTCAGTTTCCTGTTCTTGGCAGACAGGATTGGTACCCAAGCGTGGTCTTCTGCTGCTGTAGTCCATCTGCTTCAAGGTCTGAGTGTTGTGCATTCAGAGATGCTCTTCTACATACCTTGGTTGCCAGGTTTGAGTTATTGTTGCCTTTCTATCATTTTGGATCTGTCCATCCTCTTCTGACCTCTGTAAATTAACAAGGCATTTTTGCCCAGAGAACTGTCGCTCACTGGGTATTTACCCTTTTTAGACCATTCTCTGTAAACCCTAGAGATGTTTGTGCAGAATAATCTCAGTAGATGAGCACTTTCTGAAATACTCAAAACAATCAAACCACAATCAAAGTCAATTAAATCCTCTTTCTTCCCCATGCTGATGCTTGGTTTGAACTTAAGTAGATCGACTTCACCATGTTTACATACCTAAATGAATTGCCTTGCTGCCATGTTATTGGCTAATTAGATGTTTGCATTAATGAGCATTTGAACAAGTGTACCTTATGAAGTGGCTGGGGAGTCAATGGGCCCTATCTTGCACCCAGCGCAATGCAGCGCAAAGTCTGAACGCAGGTGTCTTTGCTGGATTAAGACCGACGCAGTTGTCAATTTCCCGTCAGGCGCCCGCGTTATTTAAATAGCAAATGCACCTGCGCCCATTTTTGCAACCATGGGAGTGCTGGTCTAACAGGGAGGTGTGTTCAGGATAATTCTGGGTGTATTGCTATCTTGAGGCATCGGAAAGTGATTTTTGTTGGTGATTGACCGACAAATACCTGGTCTAAAGTCAACGGCGCAGCATGTCATAGTTATTTTAACAGCAAATTCATCAAATGCACCTATGGCATAGGCACAGCGCGTGCACACTATGCTTGTTGCACACACACAGGGAAGTGAAGCAGCAAACGAACATGCAAAAGATTACAAATAAAAATATTACGGTGCAAATCCGCCGTCATAATAGCAATGCGCGAAAGGTACAAACGTGCCTGGCTCTTAAAGGGAATAAGAGATGAATCTCTGATAGGTTTATTGCATGTTACGCCCAAAACACGCCTATGAATTAATGAAGACACTTAGTACAACCCTTTTAGACCATGCGCCCGGCGCATGGAACCTTTCATCTGCTGTCAAAATAGCAAAAGTGGATTTGGACACGCCCAAAGCGCACTTGCACCATGCGCTTCACGCCATGCGCTTAGATAGTTAAAATAGGGCCCAATATCTATCAGCGGAGGCCGGTGAACCCTATTTCAGGAGGATGGGGTTAATGTCTGGACTGGAATAGGTGGCATTAAACAGATTAAACCAGTGTGACATTCCATGTCCTCCACCTCAACGATTAATGAGCCTTTCATCCTCAACTAGGGGCGCAGATGGCTCAGTGGGTAGGGATTCAGACTTGTAGTCAGAAGGTTGCCAGTTCGATTCCCGACTGAGCCAAATGTTGTTGTGTCCTTGGGCAAGACACTTTACCCTAATTGCTCCCAGGTCGTTGCTGTAAATAAGAAATTGTTCTTAGTCAACTTACCTGGTTAAATAAAGGTTAAATAAATAAAAAAATAATAATAATAATTTTAACCTGGCTCTACTGATATCCATATGTCCATATAAATAGAAACAAAAAGCTAAATTTCCAAGGGTTGTACTTATTTTCACAGACAACAATACACTATTCATATTAGAGAAGGTATTCTGTCGCCTTCTTAGCTCCACTTTCCTCAACTTAGTAGCCTGTTGCGGCCACCCACCTAATGTAATCATATAGGTCATGCCAGCTACTTCCTTTGGGCACAGGGAAGCACATTTCTCTTGGCATTGGGCCTGTTCCCAGAGATGACGACAAGCCGGCCTGCTTCGCCTCGCTGAAGGACACTCCTGTGAGGAAAACAAAGAAAGGCTGAAGATATTGAAGCTGAGCAATGAATTCTGTTCCAACTCCCCCACCAAAAATAGTCTGGTTGGCTACAATGTTCTTAAGTGGTTGAATTGAAGATATTTCTTTTATTATTATTATTTTTTAAAGAACTTGAAACTCAGAACATGTTCACAAATAACATTTTTAAACATACTTCAAACACAGGAAGATCTTACATATTGGCTCAGCAAAAGCCTTCTTGGAATTGTAATTATTTCTGTAGAAATGTCAAGGGGAAGGCTTTTAAAAATTATGGAGAAAAAAGGCATAAACCTAAAGATATTTTTGTGTAAAAGTGCTAGCTACATCTCTACACTAAACTGAATCCTAACTGCAGTGATTTGAACAGTTCTCCAATCACGACAATGGTGGCCTTCAAAACTACCACATTAATTGTTTTTCCATTGAAAAAATGTTCTCCAGGTTAAAAGCGTTTACATTTTTCAAATGAAATCGTAAATTAACACCAAATGTATAGTAATTTAACTAGAACATTACATACTAGAATGTTCTTTCATTCAGGCTTTCTTTTCCTACTTGTTGCATCACAGGGTGCAATTTCATTTTGAACCACCTGCACACCGAGCACAGTCATTGGTATACTGAAACTTGAAAAGGGATGACCACTTTTCTGAAACATTATCTGATATAATGTTAAATCCATGAAAGTTAACCGTCTCACCAGGGTCTAGCACCAAGTCACTGGTGAACATGTTTTTTACAGACATATTGGCACACAATTTGACCGTCTTCAGGTGGCTGTGGTGGCGGTTCAGGTAGATAGACAGGATGTACTGCAGGTCCATCATCAAACAGGTCCACCGAACTGTAGAGGGGGCGGGACCCACCAGACCTGGCCGATAGAAAAAGTTTGTTGTGATCACATATAAACAATTTACAAGAAACAGCCTATTTAGAATATATTTTTTATTTCCCCTTTAGTTAACCAGGTGGGTCGACGGAGAAAAGATTCTTATTTGCGACGAAAACCTGGACAAGATAAAGCACAATCGTGCAAGGTGACAAAGTTACATATGAACTACACATTGTAAAAAACACAGATTGCAGGATACCCAGAGTATACGGTAGGTAGTATATATAGTTTGTGCAAATAAGGTCAAAATGTATCTGTATACAAAGTGGCAGGGCAATAACAGTGGAATGGGTAACACCAGTGCATAACTGCGCAAATGAAATATGTGCAAGGAACAGTAGTAGTGTACAGACACTCCAGAACACAAATCTGATTTAAATGACCAGCTTCTAGATGTAACAAATTAGTTTAAACCAGTTTAGAATGCTGAGATTACAATTTATTAAAATTTTGCTGTTTTAAAATTATTAGTAAGGATTTTTATTTACTGTCTATGTTCAGTGAAGACATACGGTCTGTTTTTACCGTTTCTGGCCGTTTTGGCAGTGCTCTCATACACCGAGCCTTTGGCCGCTCCGCACACAAAGGGAAACTGCAGCCAAGTTGCTGTGGACTTGAACTCCTTGAACAGGTTGGAGAAGGACACACGAATCACTTGGCCCTCCTACCAAACACAGCACAGAAAACAAGGATGGCTGATAGAGTACAAGTTATTTTTAATGTAGATGTGTACTGGTAACTGAAAAATGAATAGTCCCTCACTGATTAACAGGAATGTGTTTGGTCTGTTTATTCATGCTTGCATGCTGCTATGTTTTGTTATTTTACCAAACTTGGGTGAATGACATGTCTTGCATTGAAAATCAGCATTTTCATATAAGTAAAATAATCTGCCAAAGGAACAAATTACACAATTTTTTTCAAATTAAAAGACAAATTACACAAAATTTCAGGGCATATTAACTAAAAACAAGTATTATTATCTAATACAAATATAGCTTGTTAAGTAAATATGTCTTATTTTAAGGATGGTTAGATTTTTTGACCTGAATACTAGATAAATATACCTTTTTGCAAACGGAACAAAATTTTTAAGACAGGATTTTTTTCCAGTGGCTTTTACACAGTGCTCTTTGCAGTGTTCCAGACGCAAAAGATATTTTCGGTTTTTCGAATTTGTCAGATATGTGCTTGGCCGGCTGGCAACTCATATCGTCTGGCACTGGCCTTTTAGTTGTACCGAGGGGTCAGAACATTTCGTGAAGCCTATTTAAGCCAATGCAGCCCTGTCCTTTGAAACAGCCTGCCGAGAATCTGAGAAGCTATTCAAATAAAAAATGTTTATTGTTAAAACATATATTTTTTTAAATGATATTTCACAAATACTATTTCTATGCCCTCTATATTGGAGGCAGAGCTAGAGGATGATGGGGGATTGTTGTCAATTGCCCTGGTGGAAGTCACTGAGGTAGTCAAACAACTCCACAGTGGCAAAGCTCCAGGGATTGATGAGATCCGTCCAGAAATGCTGAAAGCTCTGGGTGTGGAGGGGATGTCTTGGCTGACACGCCTCTTCAACATTGCATGGAAGTCTGGGACAGTGCCAAAGGAGTGGCAGACTGGGGTGGTGGTTCCCCTGTTCAAAAAGGGGGACCAGAGGGTGTGTGCCAATTATAGGGGTATCACACTTCTCAGCCTCCCTGGTAAAGTTTACTCTAAGGTGCTGGAAAGGAGGGTTCGGCCGATAGTCGAACCTCAGGTTGAAGAGGAACAATGTGGATTCCGTCCTGGTCGTAGAACAATGGACCAGATCTTTACTCTCGCAAGGATCCTGGAGGGGGCCTGGGAGTATGCCCATCCTGTCTACATGTGTTTTGTGGATTTGGAGAAGGCGTATGACCGGGTCCCCCGGGAGATACTGTGGGAGGTGCTGCGGGAGTATGGGGTGAGGGGGTCCCTTCTTAGGGCCATCCAATCTCTGTATGACCAAAGCGAGAGCTGT
>JACXGM010006849.1:5116-21057 GCA_016801145.1 Umbra pygmaea | reverse complement strand
GAAGGAGTTCAAATACCTTGGGGTCTTGTTCGTGAGTGAGGGAACAATGGAGCAGGAGAATGGTCGGAAAATCGGCGCAGCGGGGGCGGTACTACACTCATTATATCGCACCGTTGTGACGAAAAAAGAGCTGAGCCAGAAGGCAAAGCTCTCAATCTACCGGGCAGTTTTTGTTCCTACCCTCACTTATGGTCATGAAGGCTGGGTCATGACCGAAAGAACGAGATCCAGGGTACAAGCAGCCGAAATGGGTTTCCTCAGGAGGGTGGCGGGCGTCTCCCTTAGAGATAGGGTAAGAAGCTCAGTCATCCGTGAGGATCTCAGAGTAGAGCCGCTGCTCCTTTGGGTCGAAAGGAGCAAGTTGATGTGGTTTGGGCATCTGGTAAGGATGCCCCCTGGGCGCCTCCCTAGGGAGGTGTTCCAGGCACGTCCAGCTGGGAGGAGGCCTCGGGGAAGACCCAGGACTAGGTGGCGGGATTATATCTCCAACCTGGCCTGGGAACACCTCGGGATCCCCCAGTTGGAGCTGGTTAATGTGGCTCGGGAAAAGGATGTTTGGGGTCCCCTGCTGGAGCTGCTGCCCCCGCGACCCGTTCTCGGATAAGCGGATGAAAATGGATGAATGGATGGAGTACATAAAACACAACATATCATCAAAAACAACCTTTTTCACAAATCTAAGGACATTGAATGAGTTAAAAAAATATATTAGAATGACATGCTGACATACAAAATACATGTATAACGTTTGATAGGTTTTCCTTCTCTACTATTAAAATACCTTTTACTATCACTATGCTAATTGTTCCTAATGGATAATCACTGAAACATTTGCTTAATATACGTATATATGTATGTATTTTTGTTTGTTTGGTTGTTTGTGACCTCAGTGGGATTCGACCCACAACATTAGTTTTGGTACCTTAGTGCTAGAGAGCCACAAAGGACCACCGCAATGACTACGGTATGTACAATACTGTAAAATACACTACATGATTGCCAATCCATAATCACGTTGCTAATTGATTTCACATGGTGGCAAATTCAATTGATAACCATTTAAACGGGTGTGTGAACTAGAGGTCGATCGATTGAACGGATTGGCTGATTAATTAGGGTCGATTATGAGTTTTCAAAATAATGATTAAATCTGTATTTTTTCCCGCCAATTATGGCCGATACGTTTTTTGGAGAACACATGTCCTCTAGTGTTAAAATTAGATAGCAAACCATGAGGAATCTGCGTGCAGCCTGCCAATCAGTCTGTCATAGTTGTAGCTGCAGAGAAGCCAGGGTAAGTTTGCAGCTAGCATGAAACTGATCTTTCAGGGTATAAATTAAATCAATCGCATAATCACTAGTTAGCTCCACATGGTTGACATTGGGTAGAGGTGACTTTTGTCGCTCAGAGAACTGATCCCATTTTTTTATCAACCTATACTTTTATCCACTCTGCTATTCCTTCAGATAAGGAGGCATTCAGGGAAACGCAAACCATTCGAAATGAATACTGCTGCACAAGGGTTAACTAGTTTATTGGTATATTGCGTTACATATAATAAATAAGGGGGACTTATAATTTATCATAAAATCAGCCTACAGTACATCAACAATGGTTACTGGCACCAAACGAGTGCTGGCACCAAACAAGTGCACAATCGTTGCACACACAAAACATGTCAAACCATATGATAACTATTCAACACTATACAGAGAAGACATGTTTTTTAACTTCCATATTTAATTAAAAGGCATTCATGTTAGCAGGTAATAATACTTTAAGTCGCTAATGTTCTCAAACATGGTTTTCAAAGTCTTTATGACCTTGAGTTTAACAGCTACAAAAAACAAGAAACCAAGGAATTATTTTACTTAACCACATGACGGTGGCAAAGAGGAGAACATTACATTCTGACCCCTTGCACAAGACAATATTTCTGTTTTTAAGTGAGCCAAGATCCCATGTTTCTCAGGTACTGACTTTTTTATATTTAGGGGTACTACCCTATTGTACTCGTTAGAATTACTATTTATTTTTTCCTTGAAACTGCTTAAAAAAATCCCTGGTAAAAAATGCTATAACTTTGCCCCCTTAAACTATAGCCTGCAAGTACCTACCACACTGAGGCCCGCCTCAATTCCTCCACCAGGGGCGCTACAGTACACATCTTATTTTTCTAATTTCAGAATGATGCTTTTGCCACCCCGTTTGATCTACAGTGCTGAAAATTTGTGAACCATCCTCATTTCTCATGATTAATAAAAAAGCCTCAAGAACTTTCTGTATATTCAAAATTTGCCAAAATCATCAATTAATATCAACAATAAGTCCGATCAACCTGGGTTTCGGCATACAGGTGTCTTATACATGCCTCTATTGTGTGATAAGAAATTAGATATACATTGCCAGATGGCCGAAAAAAGGGCCAAACAGGAGGTCGAATGACGCTTGAAAGCGTCAGATTGTCATATCTCCCAAACTGATGAAACTGTTGGTTGGTACCATTGGAAACATTACAGCAATCTTTATACACATCAGTATAAACCCAAACTCTGTAATATCAAATACATTGCATGTCTGTGCATATACAGTAACAAAATAATCTAACATACGCCAACATTATAACAGGCAAAACCAGATGTACAGTATCAAGTGTGTCTGGTAATTACAGTACGTCAGATGTGTGCCTTTACTCAGGTTGTCAGCACCAAAACTGATTGGTTGAGAATTGGTCAACAATCAAAATGCACAGACTAAATGTTTTTTTGTCAATAAGGGTTTGTTTTTCAGAAAACAGATAAAAAAAAAAAAATTGTCCGATTAATCACAATTGACTAGTTTGATCTCCCAATAATCGGCATCGGCCTTGAAAAATCTGTCAGTTGACCTCTAGTGTGAACACTAGCAATTCCTTTCAACGTGGAGCAGAATAGACAGCAAGGCAGTGGAATTAATCAGAGAGCTCATGGACAGATTCAGAGAGGAAGACTGGCTCAGAGAGGTGGGCTAGGTAGGACATAGCCTCTTCTTGGGTCCTACAATGCTGCACATCTCATTGAGTTCCTCAATATCATTCGGTGTGTCAAGGTGAAGAGGTCACCTATGTTAACTTGTGTCTTACATTGTTTGGTCTTGGACAAAGTGATTGTTACTATGGTTTAAATAAAAGGATTGCTCCATGTTATGTTTACATGACTTAACCTCTTAGGGATCGCCCCCTGACTGTCAAATTCTGCCTAAAAAAACACCCAAAGTTAACATCTTTTGCTGGACCTGAAGCTAGTTACGGTCAAAACAAGGCTTTTGAAACAGTTGAGACAATTTAAACATTTGAGTCGAGGCTTCATGATACATTTTGAAACCTTTACTTGACATTGACATCTTCTGGCATCTTTAAATATGGCACACAGGGAATTCCACCACGGTCAGACAAACGCTTCTGTGGCCGGACTGAACGATTCACAGCCTTTATCACAAACTACATAGTTTCGAAACAGGGGTTAACAATTGTTATTTGTCAACACTGGGTGCAGTTGAATGAAATAGAACTGCTTTTATGTGAACTTCTCTGATAAGTCTGGAAATAAAACTCTTCAGGCAAAATGTACAATGATATTTAAAGGATTTTTGTTATGAAGTTATTAAGTATTACTTATGCAGCAGCAAAGTACAGATGGCTCAGTTTGATTCCTGACCGAGCTAGTTGTCATTGTGTCCTTGGGAACTTTATTTAGAAACTATTCTTTCTACATTGCCAGGGCTCAGACAATTCCTTTTTTGTCTACCACCTGGACAGCCTTTAAAGAAATGATCTCGCAGGGCACAGAGGTTGCAGGAATGGCTAAATGGACCATTGCAAATTTATATAGGTGACGGAAGACCCCTGCATTTTTGGCCCAGTAAACCAATTCAGACCAGGTATGCCTATGCTTACGTTTTGGTTCACAATCTTTTGTTTTTAAGTCAACTTTTTTTTGCCAACGTGCCAAAGTAAAACAGTGTTGGTCATCATCATAATCATGGATAAGCAAATGCGACGGTGTGTAATTGCAACATATCTTTACGATATGAAACGTTATGAAACGTTATTGCGTTTGTTATTTCTTTCTGTCGTTGACAGCCTTTCTGGTAACGTGTCACACTGGCAAAGGCATCACAAACAGTGTTTTGTTTTGATTGACATCTGAGATTAGATTTTGTACTCATCGTAAAGAGCTTTGTGGTGCCGTTTTAAGTGATCGGACAAATGGGTGGTTTTTCCTTGTTTTGTTGCCACAACTTTATAACACTCCTAACAAAGTACCTGTTTTTTGTCAACATCCTATTTTTTGTAGCCGAAATAGTCCCAAAGATTTTGACCTTATTTTTGGTATAAAACCATCCTTTTTTACCTGTGTAATGCGTATCCTCTTCGTATACTGTCATTGGGTGCTACCCTTCTTCACATCGCATGTTCTGGCGATGTGACTATTGCACATGCGCACATCGCGATGTCGATGCTAAAACACAACATCGTTCAGCCCTAGTCAAAGATATTATATATATCCAATAATAATAATAATAAACCTCTGACGTCGTTGGTCCACACTTTGTCATGTGACCAGAAGTGTTTTAGAAACACGTCTCAATACGTTGTTCCGATGCAGTGATGTGTCGAAAACATTGAGACCGTTTCGACACTTGAGTGTTGAGCACCCATCACTACCTGAAGCAAGGAGATACATATGGTTGATATTTTTGAAAATGAAAGACTTTGAATTTTTGGGAAATGTTAAAATTATTTACATTATCTTTCAAATGCAAATAAAAAGCCATATATTGAGATAGGGTTCTGGAAACACTTCTAATCATCTCCCCCCAAGGGAGAACAGCATATGTCTAAAATATTTTAATGATAGAGTCAACAGCCAAGGAGCTATTGACTAGTTTGTAAGAGGACCCCAAGTGTCCTTCACGATTGTGCCCAGATGTACCCCAAAGTGTCCAAATTTATATTTTTCATATAACTATAAAAAACCTGACATGGTTTCTTTTCTTACAAAACACACGTTCATACACAGTGATGCCGTTAATGAGTTACTTAGTAACGCATTACTTGAATCTGACCACTTTTTTCAGTAACGTGTAATCTAACGCTTTACTATTTCCAAACCAGTAATCAGATTAAAGTTACTTATCCAATTCACAGTGCGTTACTATTTTTGTCATTTTCCTTACACTGCTCAAAAAAATAAAGCGAACACTAATATAACACATCCTAGTTCTGAATGAATGAACTAATTGTATTAAATACTTTTGTCTTTACATAGTTGAATGTGCTGACAACAAAATCACACAAAAATTATCAATGGAAATCAAATTAAATCAATCCACGGAGGTCTGGATATGGAGTCACACTCAAAATCAAAGTGGAAAACCACACTACATGCTGATCCAACTTTGATGTATTGTCGTTAAAACAATTAAAAATGAGACTCAGTAGTGTGTGTGGCCTCCATTGCATTAGGAGGAACCCAGGGCCAACCACACCAGCATATGGCCTCACAAGGGGTATGAGGTTTCCTCTCGATACCTAATGGCAGTCAGGCTACCTCTAGCGAGCACATGGAGAGCTGTGCGCCCCCCCAAAGAAATGCCACCCCACACCATTACTGACCCACCACCAAACAGGTCATGCTGGAGGATGTTGCAGGCAGCAGAATGTTCTCCACGGCGTCTCCAGACTCTGTCACGTCTGTCACGTGTTTAGTGTGAACCTGCTTTCATCTATGAAGAGCACAGGGTGCCAGTGGCGAATTTGCCAATCTTGGTGTTCTCTGGCAAATGCCAAACGTCCTGCAGTGTTGGGCTGTAAGCACAACCCCCACCTGTGGCGATCGGACCCTCATACCACCCTCATGGAGTTTGTTTCTGAATGTTTGATTGGACACATGCACATTTGTGGCCTGCTGGAGGTCATTCTGCAGGGCTCTGGCAGTGGTCCTCCTGCTCCTTCTTACACAAAGGCGGAGGTAGCGGTCCTGCTGCTGGGTTGTTGCCCTCCTACGGCCTCCTCCACGTCTCCTGATGTACTGGTCTTCTGGTACCGCCTCCATGCTCTGGACACTACACTGAAAGACACAGCAAACCTTCTTGCCACAGCTCGCATTGATGTGCCATCCTGGCTGAGCTGCACTACTTGAGCCACTTGGGTGAGTTGTAGACTCCGTCTCATGTTACCACTAGAGTGAAAGCACAGCCAGCATTCAAAAGTGACCAAAACATCAGCCAGAAAGCACCTGCAGGACCTGTGGTCATCACCTGCAGAACCACTCCTTTATTGGGGGTGTCTTGCTAATTGCCTATAATTTCCACCTGTTGTGTGTTCCATTTGCACAACAGCACGTGAAATTGATTGTCAATCAGTGTTGCTTACTGAGTGGACAGTGTGATTCCACAGAAGTGTGATTGACTTGGAGTTACATTGCGTTGTTTAAGTGTTCCCTTTATTTTTTGGAGCAGTGTATATATTTTGCTTACATCTTGCGTCTCGGGAAGTGAAGTCAGGTATGCGACAAGTCACGTTTTCAAAATGAGGACAGTCAGAGCCGGTGTGAACCGCATGAACCGTTCGACTGGCAACACTTATGCCAGCAACCCAAACTCAGATTTTCCTTTTCAAATTATAGCGCTCATTCATTATAATAATCATTGATAATTAATTTAATAGATAGGTAGTGTGTTCATGTGTTTGGTAAAATGAGTCTATTGTTGGATAAAACAGATTGTACTAAATGTTTTTAATTTTTTTAAATGTTTTCATATGAGACACTGACAATATATTCAATCAAATTGTGTGTAAAAAGTAATTGTTAACCTTAATAAAAAAATTATTAAAAACATGTTACATTTTTGCTTTCATATACTCTTATTGTTTCTTTACACACAATACAATTGCATTTGGTTACAATTCACTACCATTATAATGAATTAACAATGATTATTGCAGTGATTAGAAATTAGCACTAGTATTTTGAAAAAAACATGTTAAAAATAATGTATTAGTTACATAGACAATGTAGGGTATAAATAGTAAGATTGCCATCGCAGTGTTAATAGTTAAATATGTCAGGTCAAGAAAGACGGTCTTTATTTTATTTTTATAAAAACATTTTTTCAGGAAATAGTTTTTAAGTTCAATTTAAAATGTCAGGAGATACATTGTGGACATTACTGTTAAAAATGCACTTCCAATAAAGTGAGTGTTGGCAAAACCGGTTGTCATTTATATATTTTTGGTGGTGGGGGTGTTGTCGGCAGCTGCTGAATATAACTAATAAAGTAACTTGTAACCTAACTTACTTTTTTGTTTTGTTACTTTACAGATTACTTGATTTTAAAAGTAAAAGTAACTTATTAACGGAGTAATCAGTAATCAGTAATCAGATTACATTTTCAAAGTAATTGTGGCTACACTGTTCATACAAATGGCTTGATATGGTTACAACAAAGTTTATTTTGTGGATTCTCCGAGTGTAGAAAGATGAATCAGACGTCTGCGAACATCTAGATAGAATAAGGATTTGGAATCAGTTAGAATTCACCATCTGTAACACTGATTTGAAGGTCGAAAGTACGGAAATAGTTTGTGATAGTTATAGTGATAGATTGTAAACAATGTGGTTTGCGGTAAAGTTAAATTGAGTTATTGATCATTTTCACATAACAAATGGATTATCCCAACAAAAACTATGCTCCATTTCATTGCTGGGACCCTTTGGATGACGAATCAGAGAAAGATAGCTGACTGTAAGTACATATTTTTTGTCAGACGTGGATGTATTCATTGAGTCCCAATAAAAAACAGGTTTGTTTACTTGCACTCACATCACATGATAACGTGGCTTTTTGTCTTTTATTAGTCATTGTAAATCGGATACGTTTTCTTTACATATCAGACATGTATATGCAGAGTAAAATCTGCACTTGTGAGCAATGATTCTAATCTACCTTTTTTGGGGGGCTAAAACATCCCGTGGGCGGGACAGTGATCCTTAAGAGGTTAAGAAATGTAATCATTATATATTTCACCAATACTTAGTGGTTGAATCATACATTTTTTGGTGGCAAATATTTACATACCAAATGAAAGAAAAATCTGTTTTATATGCAATAGTTAATGATTAGCACGTACGATCTGCAGGGACTCTTGTAACTAGATTTTTGAAACATGCACCATAGTATAGATAATAATAGCAATTTTTTTGGATACATTTACATTCTCTTATGTATTGTCTTTGTTATCGTTTTAACATTGTTTTTTCATTGTTTGTGTATTTTCTGACAACTTTTAAAACGTATTCAATTTCTACATTATTTTCATTGTCATGCACTTTATTTTAACTTTTCAGCACTTTTAGATACATTTTATGTACAAATGTTCTCTATAAATAAAATTTGATTGATTAAAGCAAAAGTGGGAGAACTACACATTTCCATTATGAGAACTATACAAATTATACAATATTTTAATATATTATAATACTCTTTACCACCTTTTTTTCGACCATTATGACAGAGAATGAAAGAGCTTTCCCGATGGCAGTTACCGGATTAGAACCAGGAACCTTTCAGAAACCAGGCCCAAGTCCTAACCACTAGGCCACCGTGCAACTACTTGGACAGATCTATGGGATGGCGAGGGGCCATCATGGTTCATCCAACCATGTTTCCATTCACCGACTACACTTCCGCGATTTAATTTATAGGCACCTGATCTGGACACAAGGAGTCGCTGGTGAGCAACATGGCAGGATAGATAACCCATATTATCTAAACCAAATCCTGAGCAGCGCTATGCCAATTTGTGCTGCCTCGTGTAGGAGGTCCGGGGAAAGTTATAGAACCCATAGGGCTTGAACCACTGACAATCATGATGTAGACTGTCCTGTAATGCAGCAACTTAGCCCACTACGCAACACGGACCCCCCAATCAAGTGTTCTAAAACAGTATGTCCAGTGCACAAGACCTGCTGCTGCATGGTTTGAAATCCATCCCACTGCTCTTGCAAGCAAAACTTTCTCCTCAGCTATTTTTCTTATGTAGCCGGTCACACCTGGTGGTTGATGAGAGGCAGTTTTCCCAATACATGAAAAGAGGGTGTAACTAAAGTACATAATAGGTGGGCTGAACCAAGGTGCATTAGAGCATTTGTTCTGGGGCAAAAACACAGAGCGCTATGTCGACCTGTTGGAGGGGAGAACAGGTGAATGTTTGGTAAGCTGTTTGTTATGGTGGTTAATTGTTTTGCTTGTTGACAATATTTTAATTTTAATAGACAAATGTTTGTAGCATTGCCATTCCTAGGGAGGCATTGTTGGGAAGACGATTTGTTGAAGTTGAACGAGTAGTGCTCACCAGTAGGGAAGGTATGTGATTGTATTTATAACAGTCCAATGTGATTTTAACTATTTAATAAAGTTGGTTAAAATGTAAAATATACAATGTAATATTATGTTGTTTTTTGCAGGGTGAAGCCATCGCTGCTCTCACTACCAGATTTAGTTGACTTTGCACTATGTTTAAATAGTTTTGTTGTCTAGTCCACCTGGGCATAGGTAGGCCTGTCACAATATGCAATTAAATCAATTAAATATTAAATAAATCAATTAATCGCATGATAAATAAAAATGAGCTCAATTTTTACGGCCACAATAATTTCCATTTGCATGCTTGTTTGTTTTCCTCGTCTCTCTCTCTCTCTCTACAAAAAATACTTTGTTTCTGTTGTGTGTGGTTTTTAATTTCCATTTAATTTATTGTTTTTGGGATGTTTTCCAGTTCCAGTGTTAAATATTCTTTAGAAATAAAAGTTTGATCTTTAAAAAGGTGTACCTGCATTATTATGCCATTATTATATTAGATGAAAATGGTCTCAGAATGACAATATTATAGTTTATCGCAATAATTTCTGGGACAATTTATCGTCCAGCAAAATTTGTTATTGTGACAGGCCTAGCCATAGGTGCGGTATTTCAAGCAAAATATTTGGGGATGTCTTGTTTTTTCATACATGTTAAATGTTTGTGGTCTTTGGTCTGTCACCACTTCCCTGATCCTCAACCGTGGATGGAAACAATGGAGCAGAACCCAGCGACGGGTCATAGTTATCCACTAGTGTGTCCAACACAGAGTGTGTGAAATCACCAGTGTGTTATATTCTTACTTGTGTGCTAGTTACAAGGAGTGTGCAATCACCAGTGTGTTACCCATGTGCAATATACAAGTAGTGTACATCACAAGTGTGTTGAATTTCCACCAGATTTGACATTGTGGATTGGAATTAAATTTATGTGTGCTGCTCATCTGTGTGTCATAGGCTTACTATGAATTGTGAGTGATTAATTTACTAATTTAAAGATTTAATAAATTGTGGCACTTTAGAATCCCTGTGCGTCTCATTCATTTGATAGACCTGTTTCAGTTACACAAGGACACCCCCACATCACAAGAGGGGTGTTGCCTAGGTTACACTTAGGGTTGTTATTTTCAAGCATTTTACTACTGGCCCTCCATGAGAACTGACCCACAACCATGGTGCTGCCAACGTCATGCACTACTTACAGAGCTTCACGGGACCAAAATCTGTTAGTGAACAGCCTGAAGTCAAACTGTGCCTTTCACACATTAATGGGGTAAAACTGCCCGAAGAGCAGGTGGCACCAAGATGTCTGAGATGAGGTCTGAATACCAACTAGATATTCAACATGAGCACAGCCACTGCTTGAGGCACAGCAAGTCACAGTTGGTTGAAAGGTCCCACCAGTGCATCACTCCAACCAGGTAAAAGGTACAGTATTAGGGTGTTAATCTGAACCCACAAGGAAATGTAATTATACTATTTTACAGAGAGACAGACTTTTAAAAGTAGCGTCGGGGCCCTTAGGTAAATTAAATCAAATTGTCAAAATGAGGCACAAAGAACCAAGATTGAATGACAAAGGAGACAGAATGGCAATTTCAGCTTACATTAAAATGTCTAACTGAAATTATCTTCATAATATTACAGATATATTTTAAAGTGTAGACTTTTATCAAGTACAGGTGTGATGAACATAGTAACTGTGTGTGCGCGCATAGATATTTGCTATCAAAAATATTTTAAGAATTCCTTAAGATGTGAATGTTTATTAACTTGTTTCCTTCTGTTAATAACTGTAAAAAATAATGACAAATGGGAAGGGGCTAGCAGTTCATCAAGGCAAGTTCTGTGGTTGAATACATCAGGAACTAGGCAAAGAAAGATGTCATTCACTTGGTCAATAACTGGATGGACAGATCTGAAAAGCTTAGAAAGGATAGCTTGAAAGGCTAATTTGATCTGATATTAATGATTTGCAAAAACCACCTTGGGTTTTACGTCCATAGACATTAGACCACTTTTAAAAAAGACATTTGTTAGGCCTATACAGCAGGTGGTTTTCCACGACACTGAGAACAGTTTGAAAGGCTTGCTACTGTGAACAGGAAGCAGGAAAGTGGAGACATACAGCACGTTCTGAATAGTAATGTCCTTATTTGACTTAACAAATCACATTTTGGTAGTAGAAAATACATTTGTATGTAGACTACTTATACACTGGCAGTACTACAGCCTATTAGAGAGTACATCAAGGTTATGACACTGGCAGTACCACAGCCTCTAGGACATCAAGGTTATGACACTGGCAGTACCACAGCCTCTAGGACATCAAGGTTATGACACTGGCAGTACCACAGCCTCTGGGACATCAAGGTTATGACACTGGCAGTACCACAGCCTCTAGGACATCAAGGTTATGACACTGGCAGTACCACAGCTTCTAGGACATCAAGGTTATGACACTGGCAGTACCACAGCCTCTGGGACATCAAGGTTATGACACTGGCAGTACTAGGGGTGCAACGGATCAAAAAACTCACGAATCAGATCGTTTCTCAAATCAAAGTCACGGATCAGCAAAATAAAAAAATAATAACTGGAATTTGGAAAGGTTGTTTTTATAGTTTTCAGTGGTTATGATGAGCAATATGAGAGAGAAATTTGGTTAATATTGATCGTACATTAATTCACGTTAAGCCTTTTTATTCGCCATAGGAGCCAATAAAGAAGAAAACTTTAGTGTGAGATTACTTCTATAATCGTAGGATTTCGGTTTAGTTATTTTGACAGGCTTAAATGGTCATAACAAGATGTGGCCATGAGAAATTTGGTGATGATTGACCATTGTTTAGGTACATTAAAGCCACGTTAAGCTTTTTTCTACATTAAGCTAAATGCTTAATGTAAATACTAACATTTTAGTATGTCCCGTATGCGATGGGATGTCGTAACGTGGCTCAAACACTTTCAGCAAACACTTTCAGCAAGCACCACAGCCTCTAGGACAGGGGTATTAAACTCTAACCCTGCGGGGTATGGAGACTGCTGGTTTTCTGTTCTACTGCAACATTAATTTGACTCATCTAGTGTCCTCAGTCTAAATAAGTCCCAGATTAGAGGGTTGCAATGAAAAGGTGGAGTGCATCAGGCTTCCAGGACCAGACTTGAGTATGAGGCCTCTAGGACATCAAATTTAAGAGACCTCCTACTTAAAAATGATACACGTCCACAACCCATTACATCTCTTCTAGGTATGCCAGATGGTAATTATAAATGTGGCAGGTGCGGCCAGTGCTTGTACAGGCATAAATGTAAATGCTTTAATCATTCATACCCCGGCAAGACAACATCCATTTGCGATGTAGCACCACACGTTATTTATCTAATCCGCTGCCCATGTGGCTTAGCATATGTAGGCAACAACAAGAGAGCTACGGACTAGAATTAGTGGGCACAAAATTACATTTTATACTAGCCGGGCATAATGTCAGCGTCCTGGTCAAAAAACACCTGAAGGGGAGATAATAAAAGGCATTTCCAACAGGTAACTTTTTGGATACACTGGGTGCACCTGCCACATTTATACACTGCTCCAAAAAATAAAGGGAACACTTAAACAACACAATGTAACTCCTAGTCAATCACACTTCTGTGAAATCACACTGTCCACTCAGGAAGCAACAATGATTGACAATTTCCCATGCTCTTGTGCAAATGAAACAGACAACAGGTGGAAATTATAGGCATAAGCAAGACACCCACAATAAAGGAGTGGTTCTGCAGGTGGTGACCACAGACCACTTCTCAGTTCCTATGCTTCCTGGCTGATGTTTTGGTCACTTTTGAATACTGGCGGTGCTTTCTCTCTAGTGGTAGCATGAGACGGAGTCTACAACTCACACAAGTGGCTCAGGTATTGCAGCTCATCCAAAATGGCACATCAATGCGAGCTGTGGCAAGAAGGTTTGCTGTGTCTGTCAGCGTAGTGTCCAGAGCATGGAGGCGCTACCAGGAGACAGGCCAGTACATCAGGAGATGTGGAGGAGGCCGTAGGAGGGCAACAACCAAGCAGCAGGACCGCTACCTCCACCTTTGTGCAAGGAGGAGCAGGAGGAGCACTGCCAGAGCCCTGCAAAATGACCTCCAGCAGGCCACAAATGTGCATGTGTCCACTCAAACAGTCAGAAACAAACTCCATGAGGGTGGTATGAGGGCACAATGTCCACAGTTGGGGGTTGTGCTTAAAGCCCAACACCGTGCAGGACATTTGGCATTTGCCAGAGAACACCTGGCGCCCTGTGCTCTCTACAGATGAAAGCAGGTTCACACTGAGCACATGTGACAGTCTGGAGACGCCCTGGAGAACGTTCTGCTGCCTGCAACATCCTCCAGCATGACCGGTTTGGCGGTGGGTCAGTAATGGTGTGGGGTGGCATTTCTTTGGGGGGCCGCACAGCTCTCCATGGGCTCGCCAGAGGTAGCCTGACTGCCATTAGGTACCGAGATGAAATCCTCAGACACCTAGTTAGACCATATGCTTGTGCAGTTGGACCTGGGTTCATCCTAATGCAAGTATGTCAGCAGTTCCTGCAAGAGGAAGGCATTGATGCTATGGACTGGCCCGCCCGTTCCTTAGACCTGAATCCGATTGAGCACATCTGGGACATCATGTCTCACTCCATCCACCAATGCCACGTTGCACCAAAGACTGTCCAGGAGGATGCTTTAGTCCAGGTCTGGGAGGACATCCCTCAGGAGACCATCCGTTACCTCATCAGGAGCATGCCCAGGCGTTGTAGTGAGGTCATAAGGGCACGTGGAGAACACACACACTACTGAGCCTAATTTTTACTTGTTTTAAGGACAATACATCAATGTTCGATCAGCCTGTAGTGTGGTTTTCCACTTTGATTTGAGTGTGACTCCATATCCAGACCTCCATGGGTTGATAAATTTGATTTCCATTGATAGTTTTTGTGTGATTTGGTTGTCAGCACATTCACCTATGTAAAGACGAAAGTATTTAATACGATTAGTTCATTCATTCAGATCTAGGATGTGTCATCTTATTGTTCCCTTTATTTTTTTGAGCAGCGTAGTTACCATCTGGCATACTAACAAAAGACGTAATGGATTGCGGATGTGTATCATTTTCATCTAGGCGGGCTCTTAAGAGGACACCAAGGTTATGATACTGGCAATATCACAGCCTCTTAGAGGACATCAAGGTTATGATACTGGCAGTACCACAGCCTCTTAGAAGACATCAAGGTTATGATACTGGCAGTACCACAGCCTCTTAGAGGACATCAAGGTTATGATACTGGCAATACCCCAGCCTCTTAGAGGACATCAAGGTTATGATACTGGCAGTACCACAGCCTCTTAGAGGACATCAAGGTTATGACCAGGGTGGGCAGCCACTGTGGCTGGTTGATGCCAAAATTTTACCAGCCACTATGATTTTTTATCAGCCACTTTTTCCCAAATTCAAATACATAAAAGAAAACACACTAGCATATTCTATATTCCTTCAATACATTAAATTCACTATGAATACATCTGTTATTAATATAGGTCAATTACTAAAGGGACATTTAGTTAAGACAAATTTTTTGATGATTGACAAATTGTGCTAATCAGTTTGCTAATTGTATGTCCTACTACCATATTTTAGTCAGCTACTTTTAAATCACTCATGCAACAGTAGGCAGTATCAACTTTGAGAGGTGTAAAACTTTGCTGTTGTAACACCTGACGAACGCCACAATATTTACACATTTGTAAATTGATTTTCTAATAATCTGTTTGGAAAACATCTGGGATTACTAATAAAAATATTGAAGCATTGGTTAAATCAGTTACATTTTAGTCATTTAGCAGACAGTCTTATCCAGAGTGATTTACAGTACATTAAGCACAGGGGCATTCTTCCTGGAGCAATTTAGGGTGAAGTGCCTTGCCCAAAAACAACAACATTTGGCACAGCAGGGAATCCAACCAGCAACCTTGTGACTACTAGTCTGACTCCCTAACCACTGAGTCATCTGACCCCCAATAACAGGGTTGCCAACTTTGGGAGTTTGGCTGGCGTGAGACTCGGTAAAATTTCAGTGCGCGCGCGTGCGCGTGCTTGCGCGCGGAGAACACTTTTGTTAACCCTAATTTTAGAAATGTCAGTCCTTGTTTACTTAGTGTAAACCGTGATTTATGCAAAAAAACAGCTAATAGAATGGAAACGCTTATTTTTTTAATTCTGAAAGCGTCAGAGATCACGCCAGATGCGTGAGAGTTGGCAACCCTGGCAGTGTGCTCCGACTCCCAACCATGTTCCGAATCGAACACTCTGAACTTTTCACACGCAACTGACGTACAGGTGCAAGGTTTTCAGCGAATCAACGATCAGAGAATCATGCAGTGAGAACGTTTTAGGCAGATGTTACAGCTGTGGGACTACTCTCCTGTCATTAATACGCTGTGGTCTAGTCATCAACAGAATATTAACGGATTGAAAGGGGAGAAAATTTGATTTTGGCGTG